>JAPKLY010000308.1:489486-568122 GCA_026898435.1 Prunella vulgaris
ATTCTCAACTAAATTCATATATTTACAACTACACTCAAAACCTAATTCAATATTCACAACTATATATTTTAAATTCACAATATAATTCATATATTCACAATAAAAATACACAACTAAATTATTGTAAAAATACACAACTAAATTATGATAAAAATACACAACTAAAAAATAGTTACACTAACAAAATAATTAAATCAACTATCAACTCATAAAAATATATCTCTTAATGTATGTTAAATATTTTACATACTTTAAAGAGCAGTTTCAGTAGCTTGTGCGGTTTCCGGCGGGTTTCAGGCGGCTTCCGGCGACTTTCAGGCAGCTTCCGGCGGGCTCCGGCAATTGAGAAGTGTGCTGAAATTTGGAGGTGGGTGAGTGAGGAGTGTTTGTTTAAAAAAGTTTGTGAGGAGTGTATGTTTAAAAAAGTTTGTGAGGAGTGTATGTTTAATTTGGGTGGTTGTAAAATTGGGTGGAGTATTGAAGAGGAAGGGCCGAAAATTGGAGGGAGTAATTATTTGGGAGTATTGATGTTCTGATGATAAATAAATGATGTGGTTGGGTGGTCAAAAAAAAATAAAAATGATGTGGTTGAAATGGTTTCAACCGAAAATGAAGTTGGCAAATTAATGATTGATTTGATGAGATGACTGAAGGTGCCAGGGGGTGTCGACTGGACTGAAGGGGCGCCATTTGAGATGGCGCCCTTCAGTGGGACCTGCACCTGTATCAGAGGACGCCGTTTGAGATGGCGCTCTTTCTAAGGGCGCCGTTTAGAGTGGCGCTCTTGCTTAAAACGATTAGATCAAAAAATTTCACTACAAATTGATAAATTAAAAAAAAATACAATATTTTAAAAAAAAAAGCCAGCCTGCATGCTGAACACGTAGATCCCCAATGGATAATAAAAGGAAGGGGGTAACAAATTCATTTTTTAATTTTAAGAAAAAAAAAACACTTGATATCTTAAATTATTGTTTTCGATGCAATTAAAATTTTGAATTAGTTTATAGTTTAAATAAGCTCTTAAATTTTTTTTTTAGAAATATATATACTCTTTAAGTATTTATTAGTGTAAAATTTTTCTTCTTTAAATTAAATAAAATACATTCAACTAATCTAAAAATTAAAATAAAAAATTGAGTGAGTCTTTTGTGAACTCGTTTAACTGTTATGTGTAATCAAGATCACTGTTATTTATATATACCACATAAAAATATACTTAAGTTTTTAACAGTGATAATATATATGTATAACAGTGATAGTATATACACATCATGACTATGATAATTGATGAACCCAAATTCATACAAGTTTTTGTCTAAAAAATTTATTTGTATACCACCAAATTTGACATTAATATTTTTATTTATTATTTATTTTATAAATTAATAATTGTGTTTCTTTAAAAATATAGTTATGTATGTAATAGATTTTTATTATCTTGGCATGATGATTTTGTAAAATAAAATTATTATATTTGTTCTTATTAAAATTAGAATATTCATCATTTAATTACATTAGTTAAAAGAGTAGATTTTTTATGAAATTTATTCATGATTTGATACTGATATTATTGCATATATTTATTAATTTTATACGTGCATTTTATATTATAACTTCAGTTAATAAATATAATCGATGAATGAATATAATGATACCAGTAAATACTGACAATTATATAAATTTTATACTATAGAATTCGTTAATAGAAGATTTTTTGTAGTTGAAATATATACACACACATATTCCATGTATTTCATAAAGGCGTCATTTTGTTCAATTTTAAAAGATAAACGGTATATGTATTTGTAGCAAAAAATACTTCATATTAAGGGCTTATTCAACCTAAAAAGATAATTACGGATTTATTTGCACTAAGAAATACATCAAAGGCTGACTAAGTACCTGATGCAATAGTTTAGGAAAAATAAAAAAATATTAAATGGGAGGAATTTAAATTAGAAAAAATATTAGAGAATTATATAAATGCATTAATTTCACATTTATTTTAGAAGTTTGAACTTTTAGATAAAAAAAAAAAATTCACTAAGGTCTTTTGCTAACAATATTCAGTTTCACAAAAACATTTTTTTATTCGTATATTTTATATTATATTCTAATAATCTCTATAACAACTTTATTATATCGTATCATTTCGTTTGAGAATTTATGTATTAAGTGTAGAAAAACTTGACTACTTTAAAAATGTTAAATGATGGAATTATGCATTAAAACATTTTTTTCACTTTCGAAACAAAATTAACGTTTAATCCTTATTTAATATATCAAATTATATTCACATTTCACTTTCAAAACATTTTTTTATTAATAACATATATAATAATTAGAACCTTTACAACTAAATTTAGAACCTTTACAACTAAATTTGTAACCGCAAAGTCTTATATACACCTAATGCACGGTGTTCTCGCTCAACAATTGAGTTTGTTTACATTGAAAACTTTTAGCTGATTGTACTAAAAAATGTAATCTGATTATACTGAAAAGTTTATAATATTATCAATTTTCAGTGTAAATTTTAAGTATTCTACACTTTTTAGTATATTGAGTCCATACTTCTCAATATAAGTACTTTCAATTCTAGAATGAATACACCGTGCACCAGGTGCATACACTACAAAAAAAAAAAATTACTCCTCTGTCTCACTATAAGTTGCTCATTTTGTCATTTTCGTCCGTCCCACTACAAAAATTTGTTTTTTTTACCCTTTTTGGAAACTATTATTTACTTTTTTATTATTTTTTTAATATTTTTTATACTATTTTCATTACTTTTTCACATTTTTTCATTACATCACTTATACTTTTTTCACTTTTTTCATCACATCACTTGTAATTTTCACTTTTACTTTAATTTGTGCGTCCAAAAGCAACCAGCAACTTATAGTGGGACGGAGTTATGGGGTATTTTTTTTATGATAAAACTATTGTAACAAATAAAAATTGATAATTTACTCAATTTATAATTGTCACTCGTTACCTTAAGTTCCAAACTGATAACTTTTTTTTGTTTTCTCTAAACCTGGAAACTTAGTTATAAAGGAATATAAGCTGTAATATTTTGCTATTTTCGTATTTACATAATAATTTAAATAATTTTCGGAAGTAGTGTGTTCCACAATAGCCGGCGTTTGGGATGACATGTGCGAGATTGCCATGAATAGCAAAGCGCAGACTTCGATCTTGAATTTATCTTAGACACGTACAAATTGTTCCTGAATTTTAGACTTAAGCTTACGTATACAAATATATTTTATTCAATACCATATTTTATTCTTTAATATCCAAATCATCAATTTCTTTTGATATCCATAACAATCATCAACTTCCTTTTCTTTTATTTTACTTTTTTTTACTATTGCAAGACTAGATATATATCCATCATATATATCCATCATTGTCTGCAAATTTTCGTTTTTTTCGTTCCACAATTATTTTCACACCATATAAATAAAAATTACTCCATCCATCCACCAAATTATTTCACACTTTCCTTTTCTGTTAGTCCACAAAAAATTTCTCATTTCCTTATTTTGAAGCAACCCACACTCACAAATAAAAGTTTGGGACCCACAATACCTCTATTTTTTCTTACTTTATCTATCATTTCAATATAATACTAATTTCCATAATATCTCGTGTCACTCCACAAATGGAAAAAAGATTGGTGGACGGAGGGAGTACTATTTTAATTTTATTATCACAATATTCACATATTTACACAAAAATGTCACTATTTTATATTTAATTCAACTAACTATTTTATTATTTTAATAATATAACTATGCACGTTATTTTACTTTTTCTTAAAAATTATGTACTTATATCTTTGGGATGGAGGGAGTAATAAATTTCTTTGTGTTGTCCTTCATGTTCCATTGGTATAACATATGAAACGCAAGAAGAAAAACGTGCAAGAAAATAAATAAAATAAATTTGGTTGCATTTACTTTGCTACTTATATTGGGATAAGATTGGTTTTAGTATAATAAATAAGATAAGGAGAGTGATTACTTCACGAATTAAAAAACACGGGTTTGTTCATGTGATTCGATTTAAATCCTTGCTATTTCTTCATTTTAAAGCGAATAAATCCTTGTTATTTAATTCTTCTCTTGCTAGTTTCTTCTTTTTGTGCATAATTTAAATGAATTAACATATGAAAACAAATATGAATAAATATTATGATATCCGTAGGTTAACACTAGATGTTTTAATTATGTCCACAAATTAAAAAAAAATATAGCATTTACAGAGTGTAGGATAACTTAGATTAAATAACTCTTAATAGAAATTAGAACAAATTCATATTGAATTCAAACTTACATACATTGTAAAGATTGGAGGTATTGCCCCCGAAACCCCAAACCAAGGGCCAACTTATTGACTGGCCAACAAGACTTTTAACCAGCTCTGTCTAGGAAATTCAAGACATTCAATCTTATCATATTTTATTAAAAATGAAATCACTAAATACTTTTAAAAATTATAATATTTTTATTAAATTAAAGTGATCAGTATATCTTTCTTAAAAATATTATTACATCTTATTATAATACTATCAATTGTTTTTTTCAATCTCTTATCACTTGACAATATCACATACATACATTTGATTCATAATAAATATATAAGATAATATATATATGAAAAAAAATTAAGAGTGATACCATTCCTGTGGAGACTCGTGCATGTGCAGCTGTCATATATAATATTAAAAAAAATACCATGTGAAAGCATATTGTGTATTCAAATCTTAAGAAATTAAATATAGGGGGATCAAATTAAAATTAATAGATACAGGAATTTAATAATGGCTCCCAAAAAGCATTCAAAATTGTGCACTAGTTCTCATGAAATATTCTTGACTCGTCTAAGAATGTGTTAATTAGTACGGAAATTTAAACTCTCTGATTCATTTCTATGCATTTTATTTATTTATTTCAGCAATAAGAAACTGGTGAAGAATTTCGTGATGCTTGAGAATGCCTCACACTCAATAACTCTTCTCTCGGTAGCTAATTGATTAATATCAATTATGAACGGATCAAAGATCAGACGACAAACTAAGAACAAATGATCTCAAAGAGGAAGCCAACCATAATTATGGAGCTACACAACATAGGCCCAACAATTCTCCATCTTGATTGGTCCATCCACATCGCACCATCATTTTACCATTATGGAACATGAGGTCTTACTTTCATCACTACCCAACCTGCTCTAACGTACCTGCAACAAGAACAAACACAAATTTAGTTCATGTATGTACGAGCTTAACCACATAGGAAGAAATGTTCCACCTCACTTGGAGCAACCATAAAGAGACACACAAAATTGTAACACAAAGACACGTGTTCCGCCTCACTTGGAGCAACCACAAAACACAAAGATAAGTATCATGATATAAACCACAAAAGAATCCAACACTACATAGACATGCATTAGACACATGATCTATGCAAAAATAAGAATTCACACAGCATAATCAACAAGTCACAAAGAAAAAACATGATTACAAAAAGCATAATCGTGAGAACGCCTCAAATTTGTCGCCTGAAATCGAAGCCTTCACACTCGTTGTTGAATCAGCACCAACCACCGTTTTCCCCTATTCTCATTTGTCGTCGATTGATGACGAAGAATTCATGAATGCTTAAAATTGAAGAAATTCACCTCTGTTGCCGAAAACAAACCAATGTCCACTATGGAAGAAATTGCTTATTTTCGCCCGATGAAGATTATTTTCGTATTTTTTGTATATTTTGTTCGAATCTGGTTGGTAGAAAAAACACAGTTTGTTAAAAAAAATAAACAAAGATGTTTTGTTCGAGAAAAAAGAAAGAATAAACAAACATAACTTGTTCAAAAAATATTAATGAACAAATAGAAGTTGTTCGAAAATAAAAATATGAACAAATCAATTTTGTTCGAAAGAAATTTTCGAACAAATTCAATGAGGGTGAAAATACTAACAAAACTGGAGGGGTTAATTTGAAAAATTAAGGGTGATGAACTGAATGTTTTTTGTGGTGAAAAACTCAAAAAATGGGAAAAAATATTCACATCCTAGTAATTATTTTATTAAAATAATTAATTAACGTAAAGAGAAGGTCTTGTATGCAATATTGCACATGTAATACTGATTTTTTTTAAGAAAAAAAAATATAAAAACTCGGGGGTCACAATACAATTTGCCGGTCTTAAGCGAGACAGTCCGTAAATTCCAGATTGTGTTACTATATGAACCTATGTGAGTTACTACTTCTTAAAGTATTATTTTTTTATACTTTTAAAGTAACCATAGGGATAATATGTATTTTTACAAGAATAAATATGTGTTTCTTAATTTATTTTTTATTTTTTTTGTTGACTTATGTTGATAATATATTGTTAATGTAATAATACATCTTTTAATACCAGTTAATATATATTTTTCTAAGGACAAATAAATATTTATACATACAGTAACACATATTTACTCTTCTAATAACACACATTTGCTCTAACAGTAACACACATTTTGCTCTCATGTTGTGTTACTAAGTAGACAAATGTGTGTTACTGTAAGGACAAAACGTATTATTTATAAGAATAAATATGTGTTTCTTAATATATTCATCATCGTTATAAATCTTGATATATTGTTTCATGTAGTAACACACCTTTTACTATTATATATGTGTTATTATATGAAAAAAAATTATTTTTTAAAAAATAAATAAATATTTATGAAAAACTAATTTTTTTTATAGTGACACAAATTTTGCTCTTATATTGTATGAAAAAAATTTGTTTATACAAAAATAAATGAATATATAAAAAAAAAATTAGTCTTATAGTAACACACGCTTGACCTTATAGTTACACGCATTTACTCATATAGTAACACAAATTGGGGGCGAAAATTCTAAAATTTAAAAATTGTCTAGATCCGACCTGACCCGATCAAAATTTATAAATTTTGTTATTTTAACCCAAAAATTTTAAAAAATTAAATCAATATTACATGCGTAATATTACATTTCAATTTTTGTGTATGGTAAAATAGTTTTTACATTTAACCAACTCAAAAAGGTTTGGTAATTTAACCAACTTCACACGAAATCTATATAAATTCTGCCTTCTCTTTTCTGTTTCTTGTTATATATATATTGCAATAGATTATCCTATTTTTAGGGAAAAAATATGATTAAAAATGAAAGAAAGGACGAGATATCCAACATGTAGGCCCATAACTCGTAAGTCCTGCAAGACACTGACAATAGGCCCAGATTATTATCACGAACCTCTTTAGTGAAATACTATCAAGATAAATGTAATATTTATTGAATAAATGTACTATTTTTATATTTTTAAAATAACCTTTTTGTTTAAATTAGTGTAGCGCCCGTGTGTTATGAAAATTTTCAAATATTTTATTAAAATATAATTTAAAATAATAAAGCTTATAAAATCGTATTAAAATTATTAATTTTTTAATATAACTGAAATGCAACTTAATTAAGAATCATATACATCATTCATTTTATTATATATATATATATATATATATATATATATATAATAATTAAAACGTTGATCATTGTGATTAAAAAGTTATATTAGAAAGCAAAAAAATTAAAACTATATGAATTTTATTATTTATGATACATCTAATAAAATTATTGATAAGGTAATTCATGTATAACTTATAATATAAAGAAGAAATAGAGATAATATCATATTGTAAAGAGAGAAAAAAACATATGTAAAATTAATCATATTTTTTATTTTTTAAAAAAAGTTATTATTGAATTTTCAAGTAAATAGAGGAGAAATTTAAATCAGTAAAATTGTAATAAATATTTAATTATGTTATTTCATCCATTCCAATATTATTTTTACATGTGAAAGAACACATCTTTTAACAAAAATAAATTATTACAGTGTTATTGAATAAAAGATGGATGTTTTATTTACTTCGTGACTGTGAGTTATTAATTATTTTTTTTAATGTGAAAAAAATGTTAGGACGTCTATAAAATACAAATGTGTATGAATCACGAGGCAGATCGAATATTAATATGTTGGAGTTAGGGATGTAAACGAGTCAAGCCGTTCGCAAACTATTCGGGTCTCGGTTCGAAAAATATTTGTTCGAGTTTATTTGTTAAATTTCACGAGCCGAGCTCGAGCCCGAATTCGAGGTCGATTATTTTATCGAGCCGGGCTCGAGCTTTATGGTATTCGGCTCAAAAGCTCGCGAATAGGCTCGAACTATGCAAACGAGCTTTTTTTCGAGCCGAGCTCGAACTAGGCGAACAAGCTTTTTACTAGTCGAGCTCGAACTATGTAAACGAGCTTTTTTCGAGCCAAGCTCAAACTATAAAAATGAGTTTTTTTTCGAGCCGATCTCGAAATATGCAAACGAACTTTTTTTCGAACCGAGCTCGAACTAAGCAAACGAGCTTTTTTTCGAGCCGAGCTCGAGCTAACTCGTTTATTTAGTTAACGAATATTTCACGAGTCGAGCTCGAGCTATTCGCGAGCTTAAAATTTTACACACGAGCCGAGCTCGAGCTCAATTATGAAAGTTCGAACCGAGCTCGAGTCTATAACCGAGCAAACGAGCTGAGCTCGAGCTTGACAGTATTCAGCTCGGCTCGGCTCGACTCGTTTACATCCCTAGTTGGAGTTAATTAATCATTAAATCATTAGATATAAATTTTGATGTGGGATAAAATAAATATTTTGATCAAATTTATTGTGTTCTTTTCTTATATGTTCGTTTTTTACATTTTTTATTTTGTTCTTAAAATACTAAGAATAAATCAATTAAATATAATAACTTAAACTAATTCAAATCTTGATTTTTTTTTTTACTTAGTTCAATATACTTACATGTATTATTTGGATTATTCTCAAATTAAATTATTTCATATAACTTCTTCGATTATAGTGATATTAAATATTAAATGTGTAATAACCTTTACAAAATAAGGTTAACTACTAATTGTAAAGTAACACTAATGTGAAATAAAATAATATTTTAAATTGTACTCATGATTAAACGTCTAATGTCTAATAAATTAAAATTCTTTAATATACTCAATTTTATTATTTAGTTATATTATATCAAATGTATAATGTCTAATAAATCAAAATTCTTTAGTGATACTCAATTTAATTTTATTATTTATATATTTTTTAAAAGTAATTTTTTAAAAATGTATGACCCTAAAATAAAATAAAAATAATAAATTTTATTAATATAATTATTGATTTATCAAATTATTTGGATCCAAAAATGATCGTGTTCCTACCGATGGACATAAATTTATAAGTCCACCGCAAATGTGATAATGACACATGAGCAAAGGGTTCACTATTATTATAATTAATTGCTTAATTTTTCTATGTGTCATATCACATTTGCGGTGGACATATAAATTTGTGTCCGCTGGTGGGAATAAGATTATGTTTGTGTTTGGATCACCTCAAATATAGTGAGATAAAATAACCAAAAGTATAATTTATTTTTGTTGGATAATGTTAACTATTATGATTGCAAATTTGTGTTCACATAATTCACTAAACCTACAAATGTATAAGATTAATGTAATACGAAGTTGACCAAATTATAAAATATCAAACTCTAGGGAGGTATTTTTATGATAGGAGACCCTAAGAATTGACATGTTACTATAAAGATACGAAAGCAATGAAACTTGGGATTTTAAGCTAAGCAAAAATTATATCCTAGCAACAAAATGAAATTACCTTATTTAAACCAACTTCGATGCAGTGGTGATTGGAATGCTTCGGGTATTTTTAATTATGTAATCCTCAAATATAATTCAATTTATGTCAAACTTTCGTTTCATTGGTTTCATAGACTAAGTCTAAAACCTCAGTGAAGTAACAAACTCTCGTTCAATTAACTCAATGTCCGATTAGGAGTGTTCTAAAGTCCTTAGCCTCTCTCAATGGTCTAAGCACCTAACAAAAACAATTAATCTCTCGTACCCATCAATGAATGCATTCCTCTATACTAACTCAACTTTCGTTTGTTGCTAGCAAGTCTAATACATCATCTAATTGATACAATTAATCAACAATCAGAAAAACTCATTCAATTTCCACAAAATCAAAACATGAACCAAATGAAAATTCAATTCGCACATGATAATATCAAAACTACCCAAAGCATTTAAGAGATTAGCCCATGATCAAAATTAAACAAATTCATAACAATAAAAATGCAACAAATCATAAAGATAAAAATCAAACCAATCAAAGTAAATAAAAATAAAATTAAAAAATTACCTCGATTATGTTCAAATAACTCAATTCTTTTAATGAATTGAAAGATCCACTAAAATCCAATTAAAAAATTGCAAGAGCAATAATATTTTGGAGCTTCCCTTTAACTTGTTCTCCAGGCCGTTGTTCTTCCAATTCCACGCTGCTCCTCCCTATTTTTTTTTTTTTCGCAAATGGGTTGGTTCCTTCTTTTTAATTTAAATAGGCCGAATGCCAAATGGGACTCCATCTATTTAAAAGCCCAAACCAATTTTTCTCCTTACCAAACAATCTCCTCAGGCACAGTTTATGTACGAGGTCCGAAAATTGCCAACATGTGCGAATTTCTTTGGCGATATTAACACGGTGTGTGGGATAAGAACACGAGTATAGGCAAGATTTAGCACGGGATTCTTCAATTTTTTATATCGAGATGTCAATGGGGGAGGGCGAGGACGGGGCCAATTCTCATCCTTGTCCCGCGATCGTGAGGAATCCCTACCCTCACGAATTTTGCGGGGATAAAAATTATACACATCCCCGCCCCGCCGTAAAACCAGTATTCGTTGGAATTTTCCGACCCCACGACTTTTATTAATTTTTAAAAAAATATATATTTTAATTATTAATAATCTCTATTAACAAATATAAATACGAAAATATAAGATACATTATTTTTTTTAAAATAAATAAAATTTAAAATATAAATTTAAAACATATTTAAAATACAAAATTAAAATATGTTTAAAAATAAAATATAAATTTAAAATACGTATAAAATATATTAATTAATTTATTTATATTTTATGTATTAATAAATTTAAAATGCGTATTAAATATATATATATATATATATATATTTATATGCATATAAAAATAGAAGGGTCCCGCGGGGAATGGGTAGGGAAATACGATCCCCTCCCCGCCTACGGGGCAAACTAAAATTCCCGTTCCCGTCCCAATTCCTATACTTTTTGGGGATTTTCCGCCCCTTTAGGAGAGGTGACACGTGTTTTACAACACTTACTTTCCAAGTATAGAAAGTTCGTGTAGTAAGGTAAGTGACCGGTTAAATTATCAATCCACGGGATTAGTGGCTAATGTAGCCCTAATGCTATGTGTCAGTGCTCAATTGTAGTGTTAATCAACTTGTTCCCAATCAACTAAAGCAACAATCTAAAATTAAAAAAGTAACTCAATCAAAGCAATTAAAATAGAACTAAAAAAATCACTAAAATAGCCAATTAGAATAACAAGCAAGTAGAAATCAACAAATATAACAAGATGAGAAAGATGTGTTCAGGTGTTTTTCCTTATGGGGTAATCGATTAACGGTTTGACAAGTTCATTTATCCCTCTTGTTGGTTAAAGATAGGAGCAATCACGTAAAATAACACATTAAACCGTACTGGATAAGCCTATGAATAACGCGTCAATTAAGCATGTAGATTGTTATAGGAATAGTTCACCCTTTTCCCACAGGGTAATCACACGAGCCTAAGAAAATCCTAGCGTACTTTTCCACTTGTATACTAAGGTGCCCCACCTTCTGTCCCCTCACTAATTACCTAAATATTAATTCAAGCAATTAATGTATATTAATGAATTTTCTAATGTAATTACCCAACTCTCGTTGCGATAACACAATATATACTCAATCACCTATTAAACTCACACCCATACGAAATAAAATGTCTGTCCAACTCTCGTTGCAACAAACAATCAACTCATATGAATTAAAAGAGCAAAATCATGCAATTGATCTAACAATCCTCATTAATATAATCATATAACTTTCAATTAAGATAAAATCACAAAATCACCCACATAATTTCAAACACCCAAACACCACAAATTTAGCCAACAATCATCATACTCCCTCTGTCCCAAGATAAACTTCACACTTTATTTATATGGACGTCCCAACTCTTTTTTCACACCCCAAAAAATAAAACAACTCACACTCACAAAAGTCAATAAAATACACTTTTTATATTTTATTATTTAATTTCACACTCACATACTTCACTTTTTCTTAATATGCGTGAAACTTCAACTATGAAAAATACGTTGGGACGGAGGGAGTATTAAACTCCAATAAATCAATAATAAGAGGGAAACAATAAACCACAACTATTAAAAATTAACTAACAAACTTTAATTAAAAAGGATAGAAATCACCTAGAATGGTGTTCATACAAATACCAACTTCAATCTCTTGAGACCTCTTGCTGAAATTAAACTAAGAAAGCATTTCAATCCTACTATGTGTGAGTGTGTGAAGAGGAATGGTGATGAGGAATTTTCTAAGAAAATAAAAAATTATCGGCCCTCCTATTTCCCAAAACCCTACGCCTCTTTTATATCTCGCCAAAAGAAACAAAAAAAGTTTTTTCTCAATCCCCTGCACTGAAACAAAAGGCGTGTTTTTTTTAAAAAAAACTCACAACACGATCGAGCAATTGTGCTCGAGCAAGAATTGATCAAGCACGACTTGAAAAGCGCTCTAACAATTTCTGATTTGAGGGGAACTCGATCGAGCAGCGGTGCTCGATCAATGGTTGGTCGAGCTCGATTAAATGAACTTTCGCTTCGTAAATTTCTTCACACTGCTCGAACGAGCATCCTTGCACGAGCATAGCTTGTGAAATGCGTTTTTTTATTCCTGCGACTTTTCAAGTTGAGCACGTTTTCTTCTTCGCGGCTGTGACGGAGGAGATAAGGGCGGCGAGACATGGTGGCTTGGCATCGAACATAGGCGACTGCTGTGGCTGCTTTCCGGCGTGGTGTGCTTCATCGGACAGCAGTTCTCGGCAACTGGCTTCTCGGCGAGAGGTGGAGATGGGCGGTAGATTGGCTCTGTTCCGGCGACTAGCTGTGTGGGCGGAGTGATGCAGTGTAATGGAGGCGTGACTGGGCGTCTCTTCATTTCCGGCGATGGGCGGCGTGGCGGTGCTCGGTTTCTTCTCCAGCGTGAGTGAGGTTTCTGGCAGCGCTCTTGATTCCGGCGAATTGGGTGTGGATGCGACGGCGAGGAAGACATGGGCGGCTGTGTACAAAGGTCTTGTTTTGTGGAAGAGGTACAGAGGTCATGGTGATTGTGAAAGGATTCCTCAGTTGCTTTTCTCTCCTCTTTCTTCATTACTCAAAATGGCATTTGGTGGGTAAGAGGAAGACACGTATTCCTTCCCTATCTCACACTTGGTCAAAGTTTGGACTTGTCAATTCCTACTTCACGTGACTTCAACTCCCAATGACTTGTATTCCCTGAGATCAAATAATGGAGTAACAATTAGCTTTTTCAATTAACCATTTCATTGGGCCTTAGCTTTTAACTAAAATTGGACCAATATACTCCCTCCGTCCCATAATTATTTTCACACTTTCCCTTTTTGTCTGTCCCATAATTGTTTTCACACCCTATAAATAAAAACTATTACTTTAATTTTATCCTCACAATCCAACTAATCTCATTATTTTAATAATATAACTTTACACAACACTCTACTTTTCTTAAAAACTGTGTCATCCCAAAGGTGAAAACACCTCTGGGACGGAGGGAGTAATTCTTTGCAATTTTTACTTGGCTCATTTGATTTATTTTACAAAATTAATTTGAGAGGTATTTTACTCAATAATTATGATTTTCTACAAAATAAATAATAAACACCTCTCACAACAATTAAGCACAAATAATTGAATTAATGCAATAAATTGCAAGAAATAGAATAAAATTAGGCAATTAAAATACACAAATTTCAAGCAAAAATCATACTAATCAAGAGGATCCCCGTGGGGGCCGGGGATTCCCCGCTCCACTGCCAAGTTTATTCCGATGGGCATTGATTTTCAGCATCAGAGCTTCAACGATGGAGTTATGGACTTCGACGGTTGTTGATTTCTTGCGAATTTCTCATTTCCGGTGAGAGTGGTTTTACAGGAACTGTGGGCAGTGGCCGTGGTTGTTACTTCAGGAGGTCGCTGCATCGGGTGGTGTTGTGGCCAATGCAATCATGGTAGGCACATAAATATCTATCGTTTGGGTGCTGAGGTACCTGGCGCATTGGCCTGCGTGGCTCTAGTTCCCCTTGATCGCGTTAAAGATGTTGGTCCCAAAGGCAGGTTTTAAGGATAAAGTATTTAAACAAGTCTAGAAGGGGGGGGGGGGGGGGTTTGAATAGAGTTGTTAGCTCTTAAAACTTTTTTGAATTTGACCTTTTGTAAAATCAACAGACTACCTTGAGGGGTCGTCTGATTTTGAAAATAAACAAAAATGTTGAGTGCGCTAGTGAATATTTTAGTGCAGAAACGATTGATTGAAAATCTCTTTTATTGTGAATGTGCACAAATAAGTAAGGTAGAAATAAAAGGTAAAAGGCACAACGATGTATAGTGGTTCAGATGAAAATCCTACTTCACTCTCCACAATCCAACAGGAATTCTGGGTCTCTTCACTATCATTCTACTCCCTTACTTTGAGAGTACTACTCTCTACAACCTTGTTAGTGCAAAGGCTGCAACTAACTAATCAGCTTCTACAAAACTTACAATGGATTTGCGTATTTGAATGGAGTTGTGAGTACAATGAAAAATCAGCAGCGTTTCTGCAAGTTTAATTGCGAAAAGTCACGTTAGTTTTTCTTCACTGGTACTCTTATTTATAGGGATCGATAACTAGCCGTTGGTGATTGACTAGAAATCAAATCTCTATAAATTTGGATTCAATCAATCAAAGTGGTTGATTGATCATCTTCTTGATTTCCGGAGTCTTCAAATCTGGGTCTTCTAATTAATCAAGTTTGTCCCCTTGATTGATTGCCTTCAATCCTAAAAATCTTCTAGCCGTTACTTGATTCTGTCCCTTAATTAGATTCACTTCTTCTTGGACAAGACTTCAGTGCAAGACATCCTCAGCTGATCTGAGTAATCAACTGATATGGTAGACCTCAGCTGATGGTGTGGTCCTCAACTAATGTTGTGAGCCTCTGCTGACATCGAAATACTCAGCTGGTCTTGATGGCCCTCTTCTTGTCTGAACTGACCTCAACTAATCTTGGTCCTTGTCTTGACTGCATCCGGCTCTTCAGCTGGTCTTCGACTTCAGCTGGTTTCTTCCTCTTTCTTGAGTTCATCTTTTCTAGAGGCTTTACTTGTGTCAGCTGTCTGGAATCTGCTAAGTCTTCAAAGAGCTCAGCTGATCTTCTTCTCCATGAATAATCTTGGATCTTCTAGGCTGCAAGGTTCCCCCTTACATAAACACCTATCTAATTCTAGACCACTCATCAGCTGACTAAAATATTCAGCTGGTCCTTGTACAAACCAAGTAGTTTTTCATATCATTAAAATACTAACATCAATATCCTAACAAAACATATACGCATGAGATTATCCAATTTTCGAATCTGGTTGACATATACCTCAGTGTTAAACCTCTTGAATGTGCCTTTGAACTTCGTCACCCTAGTGCTACTCTTATTTTTTTGGGAGACATTCTTGAGTTTGTCCACCCCTTCCTTTGGTTCGTCAGTCTCATCAGTCAGTTGGCACACTTTCATCAGACGGTGGCGGCTCTCCGGCTTGTTGATCTTAGCCACAAAAAAGGACGCAAATTTCTCTCCAAGCTCAGAAAAATTGTGGATTGACCGCGGCGGCAGGTTCACGTAACATTTATGGGTCAATTCTCCCAGGTCAGGGGAATTATCTACACTTGGTGGTGTTAGAGCCTCATCGCCCTGACATGTATATCCTCTACTTCGAAAGATAAGTTTCAGGATTAGTTTTTCCCTTATAGAGAGGTGCCTGGAAAGGAGTCATTTTTGGCTATACGGGGGATGCTTCAAGTTCAATGGACAAGGGTTCATTGTCAGTGCTTAGGCGCTTCAGGTAGCCCCCCTTAGCGTCCACCTTCCTTTGAAATCCTATAAAAATAAACAAATAAAACATATGAATTTCAAGCAATTATCACACAAATCACAACATCCGAAGAAAAATTTAGTAACATCTGAAGAACAGGTTATTAATATCTCAATTGCAAAAAAAAAAAAAAAAATGTGACGTGTACTGTGTATTTTTTAAAAATTAAAATTAAAGTCAAAATTGAACTTAATATCCAAGTGCATGTTATGCACACAAGTTTTTGTGTTACTAAAAAGTAATAATAAGGGCCCTCATAACAATATAAAGATATCCACCTTAGAAAAGGACGCATATATTTCCCCTCCCCAATCCCTTTCATTTTTAAGTTATTTACCACCCTATTCAGTTTACCACAATTTTTGTTTAGTTAACCACTTTTATATCCAAAATTAACTCTTTCCATTACAAACTAAGATTTACATTTGCAAATTCATACACACTTCACTCATAGAATTGGCAGGAGCAAGACCACTCACCACCGCCACAATCTTATCGACCACCACCACGATCCCGACCACTGCCATTGTCGTCTCTCCCAAATTCGGCAAACAGAATGGATATAAGTAAGTGAATTTTGAAATTATTTTTTTGGTATTTAATGATTTATGATTTTGGATGAGTTTTGAGTGGACTTGTGTTGTTACTATTGCAAGTATTTGAATTGGAAATCATTTGGAAAACTTTGTCGGTCGAAATTGATTGGAAATCGCGAAAAAATTGTTGGAGGCATTTGTTCGGCTTCGATATTTTTTTTCAAAACTTATGCATTTATTTCACTAACCAATGTTGAACAAATATATACGAAAAACAAAAACAAAAACACACGAAACATGTTCGGACAAAATATATTCATTGCTACTTCACCCTAAACTCTAAAAAAAAATATCATTATACTTAAAATTTATACACAAACTCAAACAAAAAAAAAAAAAAATTACAATGTTTTTGTTTGAAAAAACGAACTAAAGAATTGTAGACTGATCTTTGTTTGCAAAAAACTTATCAAATTTTGAGTTTTAAGGAAGAGGAAAAATTAATTTTTTTTTTATAATTATGAAATATACTTAAAATGTAATTTTAAATTTTATATATATTATTTCTAAAATAAGAAATGAAAGGACAGTGAATAACTAAAAGAAAAGGGGAAAATATCATGTCCCTTAGAAAAATGACCAAGTCCAGACCACCCACGGATCCTCTCCATTTTCTTAGTGTAAATTTTTTCTGAATTTCGGAAAAAGATAAACACAAAATTAAAATAATTAATATAAGTATTAATTAATTTGTGGGATCCATGATAATGAATGGGTCTGTATAATATTTCTATTTCTCTCCTAATTTAAAGAAAATTTTACACAAAGAAATAGAGAGCATCCAAGTCCAGACCCATAATACAGTAGCTAACAGACCGGGCCCAATATGACAAATACTTTAATATTGCCGTGAAAATAATTACTAAATAAATGTTAATTTCAAGAGCAAGACTTATGTAGAAATTTTTACTGTAGAAATCTTACTAAAAAAAAAAGAAAAATGACGATGCTGCCCTTAATTGGAGACCATCAGCCTCAAGTCGTTCCAACACTTGTCTAATCCGTATAGATGTTTCATCTCGTCTCTTAAAAGATGTTTATATGTGGGGAGAGGGAAGTTCAGTGCAGCCTAAACTCATTAAGTCCACAATGATGCTTCATGTGCGGAGTCTCTCTCTTGGAAGGCAACACGTGGCTTTAGTTACTGAGCAGGGTGAAGTGTTTTGTTGGGGAGAGGCCAAGAATGTTCATTCATTCTTCCCCAAACTTGTGGAATCACTAACTGGAATCCAAGTGAAACACATCGTTTGTGGCTAATATTAAACATGCGCCAAATTTTTAATAGTAACACACATTCAATTTTACGGTAACACAATTTTGCTTCACAGTTTGTGTTATTATATTGACAAATATGTGTTTCTTTAAGGACAAAATGAGTTTTTATAAGAATAAATATGTGTTTCTTATTTATTCATCATCTCCTTAAAATCCAGGTATATTGAATCATGTAGTAATGCATTTTTTTTTACTATTTTATATGTGTTATTATATAAAAAAAAAATTATTTCTATAAAAAATAAATAATATATTTGTGACAAACTGATATTTATTCTTATAGTAACACACATTTATTCTTTATATTATATAAAAATATTTATTTTATAAAAATAAATGAATATTTGTAAAAAGAATAACATTTTTTATGATATTGTGTTCTGATATTTTCCAACACATAAAATTAAACAACCGCAAGTGTACGGTGTCAATCGTAGGATGGTAAATACGAGTCGATCCACGAGGAAGGGTTAGTGTAAAAATGTTATAAAATGATTTTGTTCTTTCTAGAAAAGATCACTTAATAAAGGTGTTTTGAGCTTAATCTATTTCCAATTATCAACTAAAATGTCACTAGCAATAATTAAAGAAAATAGAAACAAATAAAATGATCAAATCAAATTTCATGCAATCCTAATCACGAAAATAGACAAATAACAATCAAATAGAGAAAAGTAGGTTCCAAGACATTTGCAATATCTAGACATCCATTTATAGTTAAAGACTCACTCAAATGGTATCGTGTTTGTTCATATAAGGATGATCACTTAAGTAGAATTAATTAATTTCTCAATCTAATTAATCCAAAGGAAACAATAACAAGTTTGTATCTCTACCTCACAAGTTGTTGCAATCCAAAATAGCACCTAGGATCATTAGTTCCCTCCCAATAAATTAATTCTTTCTCAAACTCTTAACAAATTGGTTTATGCACTCAAGTTCTATTAGTCAATCCAATTTCTCAATCTAAATCAACTAACAACAAATAGCATATCATCATTTGCAACTAACAACATGCTTACAAATTAATATTGAACACATAAAATAGGAATAGCCACACAAATACCAAATAAATAAGAAACTAACTCATAAACTTCAATCTAAATATTTACAAAGTCCTAGAACCAAAAGTGTTCTAGTCAAATATCATGTTCTCAACAACTACAAAATTTAATTAACTAAACTAAAAATAAAAGAAAAGGAAAAAGAAAGCTTAGGCTCTTGTAGATAATGAAAAATCAAATTTCAAGTCCAAATCCTCTTTCCATTCTCCAAAATGATAAAAAATGAAAAAATAAGGTGAAAATACTTTTAAGTGTGTGCTACTGTGTGTGCAGGAACCGGCTGCTACAGTGTATATCATGTGTTCTAAAATCTGAAATTGGGTATTTATACCCTTTGAAATTAGGGCACAAAAACCAAAAAATAAAAATTACCATAATCCTACTAACTCCTTGGAAATTAGAAATTGAACCATGCTCTCTAAATCTGATCGTGTATTACTTCTTGAGAAAATGGGCTGCTGGGCCTTGTTAAGATGTAGGCCCAAATCAATTTCTTAACTTTTCCACGAGCACGGGTCGTGCTCTAACACCTTAACCGTGCATAATTCTTCGGCCCATACTGTTTGAATGAAAAATAACAGCACGGGTCGTGCTCTGACCTCTACCCGTGCTTGTTCAAAATCAAATTACACAAGCGAAGCACGGTTCGCGTTTTGAGCACTGGCCACGGCAAAATTGAAGCACGGGTCGATGGTCTTTCATAGTAAAACAAACACGACTTTATCTTTTATTCAGCAACTCTTGAAGTGGGTTTCAGTACTTCTTCCTCATTTTCTTCGAGCAGTGAACGAACGTCTCCGGCGAATGAAAGAATTCCGGCTAGGCGATTGCTGGCAGCGGGGCAGCGTGGAAGTCGGCAATTAATTCCGACGGCAAGCTTCCAGGCGTGATGGAGGATGGCTGTTGGGAGCAGTTCTTCCTCGGCGAGAACAGGGGAATTCCGGTGGCTGTAGAATTTCCGGCGAAGGGTGCTTCTTCTCCGGCGACATGGAACACATGTGAGAGGCTGTTTGGCTAGACGGAAATTACTCCCCAGCGATGGCTTGGAGTTTTGGCTTCGAGCAGTAGCTGTAATGGATTTTCTCTCTCTTTCTCGAATTCCGGAGGTAGGCGGCTGTGCTTCCATTTTCCGGCGACGGGCGCGGATGGCTGTTGCTTTGAATCGACGTCGAGCGGGTCTTCTTCTTCAACGGTTTTCCGTCGACAGTGGAGTAGATGGATGATTGCTTTCCTGGTGTTGAGATTTGCTTCCATGGTAGTGGGCAGTAGCAGTAGGTGAGAAGATGACATTGTAATTTGAGAATTGAGAGGCCACGTTTTTCTCCTCAGATTCTCGGTCAAAGTGGGATGACTTGGTCAAGGCAATTGAAAACCTCAGCTTGAAATTTCCACTTCTCATTGCTCTGAAACCAAATAATTAGCTCCTCTAAATTGGGTTTCTCTTCAAATTGGGCTGAAATTAAATAAATAACTTTGGCCCTCATTCAACAATTAAATGGTTCAATTAAATTATTAAATTCTTAGGCCTCAATTAATTAAATAAGTAGCAATAATCCAATTAAGCCCAAACAATATTTCAACAATTTAATTCATCAATTCTATTCTATTTTCACTAAAATTGTATATCAATGAATTTTCTACAATTAATCAAAATTGAGTAAATAAAGCATGAATTCACAACAAAAATAGGCAATAAAAGCTAATTAAAATCATGCAATTTTCACCCGAATCAATTTGCTATAATTGTAACACACATTTGCTCCTCATTTTGTGTTACTAAATGGACAAATATATGTTATTTTAAGGACTAAATGAGTTTTTTATAAAAATAAATATGTGTTTCTTATTTATTCATCATCCTCTTAAAATATAGATATATTGAATCATGTTGTAATACATTTTACTATTTTATGTGTTATTATATGAAAAATAATTAATTTTGCAAAAAAATAAATAATATATTTGTGAGAAACTAATAATTATTCTTGTATTAACACATATTTACTCTTCATTTTATATAAAAATATTTATTCTATAAAAATAAATGAAAATATGTAAAAAGAATAACATTTTATATGATAGTAACATACACTTGTTCTTCATTTTGTGTTACTATATGGACAAATGTGTGTTACTATATGAACAAATGCATGTTACTACAAGAATAAAATATAATTTTATAAAAATAAATAAATATATGTAAAATAACAATATATAATTTGGATAATAATACACATTTTATCTTATAATAACGCATTTGTCCATATAATAATATAAAATTAAGAGCAAAATTTACATCTTAAATAAAGAATAACTTAACTAATACAGATTTACACTTTAGAAAGCTCTAATAAGAGCTTTCTAAGAGACAACTATCTAATTAAACCTCCCACTTAGAGAGCTGTTAATAACAGCTCGACTTAGAGAGTTGTTATTAACAACTTTCTAAGTGAGAGGTTTACGTAAATAGTTGTTATTAATGACTCATTAAGTGGGAGGTTTACTTAGATATCTGCCTCTTAGATAGCTCTTAAGAACTCTCTAAGTGTAAATTTGTATTAGTAATAAATAACTTTAGCATTGCCATATAGTAATGTAACAACAATCCGCATGTAAGAGCATTACCGCGTCCGCCTGCATGCTAAAGAAAGTCAGGAAATAAAGAAAAGGGTGCTTCCGTCTTTTCTAATTTTTTAAGTTACTTTTAGAAATTTTTATGGTAGAAATTTCTATATAAATTTTTGTCTAATTTCAACAACTTTTCTCACAAGAAAATTTAAAATGTATTTTTTTGAAAATAATTACAAAACATTTTGATATGGTTGCGAGTTAATTATCCTTATTACTACTAGTTATGCCCTTGCCATGTAGTAAATGTATTACTTTAGAAAAAATAAAAAGACATATAGTGTATCATTTAAAAATAAAATTTTGAAAAAGTAATTTACATACTTTACATTAAATAAGTTATATTATTTTTAAAAAGTGTAAAAAATATATCATTTTACGATAAAATTTAAAAATTAAAATATAATTTACAATGAAAATTGATAATATTTTTATTGAAAATGATAATGATTTCATAGTAAGACGATTTCACTCAAAATATTTGCATATTCTTCCATAAAATTATTTCCTATTTAATGCAAATACGCAATATAATACTTAGAGATTCCGTAAGAAAAAGTGCTGATAATAAAGGATGGAGTGTACATTTTCCAAATATTATACTACTTTTTTTAATACATTCCAAAGCTGCATAAAGAAAAGGCCATTTAGATGCATTGGAATCTATAAATTGGGAGTATAAAACTTGTGGAAATCTTTGATTCTTGGAATATTCATGAAAAGCACTTGAAATAATAAATACTCTCTTTTTCTAAGTTTACTTATACACTTAATTGTACACACATATATATAATATTGGATTAGATCGGGACATATCTATCCAACGAAGGACAGACATGAGGCAGAATGTTCTGCCCCGCAGCGAGACAGAGGCACATGCCAGACATGAGTTTTTTAATATTCACCCTATTTATGGTAAGAAAAATAAGTGATGATATTTTAATTTATTTTTTTATAGTTTATAAAATATAAAGAATTTATTTTAAGAATTTTATAAGTTATTAGACATCTTATTTTACTAAATACTCTATCAAAATTTATAAGCTCCTAAATAATTCATAAGCTGTTTTAATAAATTTATATTAATGGAACACTGTGCTGATCTCTGAATATCTATTATGTTGACAAAATGGTTGTAAAGTGGAACTCAATGCATTAGACAGACACGCACTATACCCAATCAAAAAGCGTAACAAAAACTGGGTTGGACAAAAGAAAGAAGAGCCGTTATAGTGTGCAGGTCACAAACAATGGAAAAACCTAGGGACTTTTTTGTCATTTGCACATTTTCCCAGGCTATATTTATCTGCACCTTATGTAACTCAACATTCCTAATAAATAATATATTTATCTCCCCGGTATACACAACCTTCAATATATTAAATTTTAGAATTAATTTTATATAAAATTATTTTATAACATGAGACAACTGAATGAGATATAAATTGAGCAAATTTTATTATCACTTTGATAAAAAATGAGTGTTAAGTTGTATATCTTATTATTTTTTGAGTGTTTTGGACTTTTGGATGCACTTGGGTGCATCTCATGCACTCTTAATTAAATCTTAATTTTAAAATCAATTTTGTCATATTCGTATTCAAAATTGGGTTGATCAAAATTAAAATCAAAATTGGATCTAAATCCCAAGTGCATACTATGCACTTGGGTGCCCCCAAAATTTTGTGTTATTTTTTCTACTTTATCAACAACCATTTACAAATTAGAACCACATTAATCCTCATTAAATAAATAATATTTTACTCTTTTATTATTAGTTAGATATTATATATATTCAAATTTATTATATAAAAAATTATAATTATAATAAAAAAAATTACAATATACTTAAAAATTACTACAATGTCAATAACACAATTAAAGGCAAATTTATGTAATTAAAGATGTTTTTAAATTAGTTTATTAAAACAGGGGAAAATTTGTGAAGTTTAGCAATATAGGGCCAGTCGTCATCCAGGATACCGACTGGCGACTATGTAAATGTGTCCTGCCTAACATATGAGGGACATTTCGTGAAGTGTGGGTCTGTGGAAAATATTAGACTGCAAGTGTCAGACTAGGCATGTGGGTTATGCTAGTGGGTTTCACCCTTGCATACAAAAAGTGGTTCCATGCATATAATCCCACTAGTTGCATCAATTAGTAACAATTAAAATAATAAACGAGTATTAATTTAATTAAAATAATAAAAATCAAAGTATTAATCATACAGAATGCATATAAAAATAAAATAAATAAAAGGTAGTATTAATTTTTGGGGTTCGACAAAAGAAAGTATTAATTTAATATTGTTATTTCACCGTTTTTATTTTAATTTAGAAGATAATAATATTTAATAATATTCA
This sequence comes from Prunella vulgaris, assembly GCA_026898435.1. NCBI lineage: Eukaryota > Viridiplantae > Streptophyta > Magnoliopsida > Lamiales > Lamiaceae > Prunella > Prunella vulgaris. The sequence goes on from JAPKLY010000308.1 coordinate 513,634, forward strand.
TTTTAATAATATTAAGTATTTTACAGTTTTTCTATGCAGTTTTATATTGGTGTTTGTGTTTGTCACTGAAAAGTGTCACTAAATCAATAAAAATTACAAAATAATTTAATTTTTTACATAAATATTTAATTATTTTGTACGTGGAATATACTTGTCAAATAATAATATGTTGTGTATGTATATAGTGTTGTAGAGTGTTAGAGTAGCACACTAATTCTTATCACGGCTTATTCAATATTATTTTCTTTTTTTAAAATAAATTATATAATTTTTTTAACCTAAGTTAATTACTCTATAAAAAATAAATTATGTAAAATTTTAAAGTAAAAGTCAATTATAAATGATGTTTTAAAAATAATTTTTCCAAATAGAGATAAAGTTGAGAGGTTTACATTATGTATAGTTGTGCACACAATACTTATGTAATATAAGTTGGATTATTCTAATTAAGTGTAAGTTTTAATTAATGTTAATTTAATTATTAAAATATTAATATCATACATATTAAAAGTTAAGAATTAAATATTTTTAATAATAATAGTTAATAGGTATAACAATTAATAGTTAATTATCTGTCAAAATTAGGGGTGGACGGTATGGCATACCGAAATTTTTTTCGCCATACCGTTACCGTACCAAAATTTTCGATATCGAAAAATATCATACCGAAAATTTCGATATACCGAAAAAAATCATACCGTTTTCATACCGAAAATTTTGGTATACCAAAATTTCGGTATGACAACGGTATACCGAAATTTTTGGTATACCGAAAATTTTGATTTTTTCGTTATACCGTGATATACCAAAATATTTCGATATACCGAAATATTTTTGGTATACCGATATATTTTCAATATGAAATTTTCGGTATATCGTGATATACCGAAAATATTTCAGTATATCGCGGTATACTGAAATTTCTATATTTATATACCGTTACTGTATCGAAATTTTCGATACAATACCATACCGTACCAAAAAATTTCGATAAATTCGATATTTTTTTATACGACAAGTGCAGTATACCGGTATTTTCGATATTTCCTCCACCCCTAATCAAAATATGGCTTTTCATATATAATATTTTTAAATTTTAAACTATTATAATCATTTATTAATATTATTTATGATATATTAAGCATCATTAGCATACAATATATTTTTAATATATAAAATAATATGTTAAAATAATAAATACTAATGAATTGGGTTGCGTGAAATAGTTAAAAATAGTAAGGAAATTTTATTTAATTAGTCTTTAAATAAATTTGCTCTAATATCAATATCAAAACAATTAAGATTGATAAAGTAAAATCTATAATTAATATGTGGTCTAAACTCCCCCAGTTGCTTTAAAGAATTTAATTAATAAAATAATCTTTTGTTGCCATGTGATGTGTGTAGTCAAAACTAGCACGAATTCCCAAGCTTTACTTGAAGGTGCCTACCGACTGAGCATGGTGTATGAAACATGAAACTGGGAACACACATCACCAGTCGGTAGTCTGAGTACCGACTGGTTTTAATTCCATAAGACTCATAGTTTTATCCCTACTGTTGATAGAATTTACTAATCGTGTTTGTTTATGTGGCTTTATAACATATTAATCCTATCAAACAATAATCTAAGAATGTGTTCTTAGGTTGTTAATATAGAGAGAGGGAATGGGGAGAGTTTAGAGAGAGAAAGTGGGAAGTTGTATTATGATTGTATTGTCTTGAATCTTGTAATAGTACAAGAGAGGTCTTATTTATAGGTGTGCGAGTGTGAGTTGGCACCTTACGAGCCTATTTGGCTTCCGGTGTTGACGAGGGTTCCTGACCCTCGTCTTGGTCCCTCACACTGCTCCCTTTACAATGCCTCATTCTACTACATATATATTTATCCTATTTGTACATCCACCAACCGGGCCTCCAGCTGGGCGAGGTACATGGCGAGCTTCTCCCTGAGTGAGGGCCTTCAAGCTGGGCGAGCTACTTGGCGAGCTCTCCTGCCTTGTGCGGTTCTTGGGGATGATACAAGGGTAGACCTCGGTAAGGCTCTCTTCGGACAGGGGCGGGCTCCTTCTCGAGGGGGGTAGCTCGCCCGTACTCTCATTCTCTTCGGATATCTCTGGCCTTCGACCTCGGCCTGCTGGGAGCTTGGGCGAGGTCCTTGCCCACCTCGGCGAGCTCCTCCATGTTGGCCTTGGTTAGGGTTGATGATTTAGCTCTTATACAACCGGGCGACCTCCTAAGTCTTGGGGTAATTTCGTGATTATCCTCAGGTAGCTCGCCTTGTCAACATTTGCCCCCAGCTCGCACACATCATGACTCGTCTAATGTGTGGGCGAGCTATCTTATTTCCTTGGTGAGGACTTGAGTGTTGGCGAGCTACCTTCGGACATGTGCCAAGCTATGAGGGCGAGCTACCCCTCGTGGCGGTTTGCGGGCCGACGTGGTGCGGGATCTCAGGCGTCGTGAACGCCTTTTTAGGCGTTGTTTCCTGCGCCAATCATGACAATTTTCAAATTTTTTGCAAGAAGGTCCCTAGGCTTTTCGGAAATCGCAGCTCGCCTCAACGCCTATAAATAGGCGAGGGTGGGATCATTCCTCACTTTCGCACTTTCGATTCTTCCGAGCTTTCTTCCGGTGATCGTTTTATTGCATCCGACGGATTTTCGAAGGCTTCTCAAGGTAGAATCCGAGTTTCTTTCAACTCTTTCTCTTTTGCAAATTTCTCTTGTTTCCATCCCACATTTCTTTGAATTTCCAAAAATTTTGAACGTTTCCGGTGATTTTTCACCACCCCCGACTGTCTTCGTACCGTAACTCCAGCGGTCAGATTTTTCAAACTATTTTAGAACTTTTCGAAACTCGCCTAAGCTATGTCGACACGTTCGTCGAGTGGGACCATATCGAATCGAAACCCTAAAAAACAGCCCATGACGGACAGTGGGCCCATTCCCCAGATGACTCCGATCGTCATTGGGTCCGGATCCGAGGCTCATTCGGTAGCTCGCCCAAGTCATGGCGAGCTCCCCGGCGAGGTCCGACCCGAATTGAGGGAGAGGGCCGTTAGCTCTGGCCAGAGTGAGGAGTCCTACCTCCGCGAGCTCTGGCATGATCGTGAATCGGCTTCGAACGATATCCCGGCCGAGGACGAGGAGGTCGCCGAGGCCACAGAGGAGGTCGCCGACGTAGACGAACCTGGGGGTGACCTCGACGACATGACCGTCGAGTATTTTCGCACAATTGGTTTCCCGGAACCTCAACTTCTCGAGTACCAGGACTCCGGCGAGATTGTCCATCCCTTCGACTGGGGGGAGTAAGTCACCGAGCATGCGGTGAGCTTCCCTTGCCAGACCGAGTGCTTCCTCTCGATCTAGAGGAGGTCGCTGCATCTGACTACAAAGCTGGCGAGGTCGTGAGCATTATCAATGAGTACTCTCTTCCCAACATTCGCAAGAAGTTCGGCATTCCGCTCGACATTTTCATGTATGCCCCCGAGGAGAATGAGCGAGCTGATTCTCCTCCTGAAGGGTTGACCGCCATCAACATTCATACCCTCGAGGCTGGACTCACATTACCTTAGCATCAGATTATCGGCCAGTTCCTCCTCGACAGCAATCTCGCCATCACCCAGTTCACCCCTAATGCCTGGAGCAATCTCCTTGCTGCTCTGTCTGTCTTTGGGCTGGAGGGTTACGATAACCGGCTAACCTCGGCGGACCTGGGCGAGCTCTTTGTTATAACCCGACAAGTAAAGGACGACAAGGGATATTATTATCTCAAAGCTAGCCCCGAAGAAAAGTTCCTGGGGTTGCTCCCGAACAAAGTCCGTGACTGGAAGGAGCAATTCCTCTTCATAGGCGGGGACTGGCGAGCTTCCGACACCTATTCCGGGCGAGGCGGCCGCATACTCACCCCTGAGGGATACGGGGAGGCTAGCAGTAGGTCGCTCCTTTCGGTGTGCGTAGGTTAGATTAGATTTACTAATCTAATTTTCTTTCTTTTTGCAGTTCTGAAGCACCACAAGTCCAGTCGGGGAGATCTAGGGTGTCAATCGAGTTCGACCTGGTGCGAGCTATCTACTGTCTGAGGAGCGAGAAAGATAGGGACATTGCCCACCTGTGCAAGCACCATTGCCTTCGACTCGCTGGTCTCCACACCCTGCCGCATCACCTCGCCCTTCAAGGTCCCGAACTTCCAGGTCCACATCTTATAGGAGCTCGCCCCCTATGGTGCGTAGCTCGCTCAGGTGCTGACTTTGCTGCTCTGATTTTTGCAGGCGGTAGCTGGGTCGCATTTTCGATCACCGAGGTCCCGGAAGCTTATCACGTAGTAGCTCGCCGGATAGAGATGGGTCCCCCTCGCCCGAATAGGCTAGCCCTTCCCTCGGTACTCGCCCTAGAAGCGAGTAAGAAAGCGGACCTCGCTACCAAGAAGGGCAAGGCCGAGGGCTCCGGGATGAAGAAGGGGCCGACGAAGGCTCCCTCGAAGGCCAAGGCCACGGAGGTCGCCAGGGCCAATCGGGGAGGAGGCCGAGCTGGGGTCGTAACCGAGCGAGGTTCCCATCAGTCCAGGAGAGGCCTCCACCGTGGAGATGGGTCCCGGGTGGGGGACGACGATGAGCAAGCTCGAAAGAGAGCTCGCACGGGTCTCCTCGACGATGAGGGATCTGAGCCTATTGAGCGAGCTGACACCAGGTCGGCACAGGGCGGATCTGCCCATTCAACTGCCCCCTTGCCCGTCGCGCCCATCCAGAGGTCGCCGCCCTCTTCATCTCCCTTCGGCGTACAGGCGACGGACGACACACTTTTGGGATGGGATCCCGAGCGAGCTCAGTGAGTAGTTCGCCGTTTTGATGTCAACCCCATTCATTTTTCCCAACTTTTTCTAACTCCAACTGTTTTGACCTCGCAGCTATGCCCCCATCGTCCATCCGAATCGGCATGAGGTCATTCATGAGTACGAGCGATCTCGCTCTTTGACCTCGATGTGCAGTCTCCGTCCGGACCTGGTTCAGAACACGGTGAGCGAGGTGCCGAGGTTCTGGTCCACTCCTCAGGTGGCGACCATCAATGGCCAAACTCTGACCAAGAACCTCCTGCTCTCGGCGCACTATGCGAGTGGACTGTTGCTCGCGAACCAGAAGGCAATGGAGCAGGCGGCCCAACTGGAGGCAAGTAGCCAAGAGAAGAATGAAAGCCTCATCAAGATGGCGGAGTCTTTGGACAAGGCCAAGAGGTCGGTGAAGCTCGCCGAGGAGAAGGCTGCTGCGGCTCTGGCCTCCGAGGTCCAAGCTCTTGGTAACCTTACCCAGCTCCAGAAGCAGCTCACCTCCTTCCAACGAAACGCCGATGCCCAACTTAAAGTTAAGGAGGACGAGCTCGCTGAGAAGCTATACAGGGAGGTCGGCGAGCACGGAGTAACCAAAGAGGTGCTGCGACTACAGCGGGGCTTGACCCAGAGCACCGATGAGGAGTGCGCGAGGTTGAGGGCCGAGCTCTCGGCGAAGGTCAATGAGATCGTCGAGCTCCACAACGATGCCTCTTCCTCGGCTGACTTGGTGGCTGTGAAAGCTGAGGCCTTGGATCGGGGCTTCGTGCAGTGCTATGCCGAGGTCCTTAGGGCCCTCTGGTGGGCGCGAGCTCATCACGATGACGAGATCAAAGCTGTGGTGGGCGAATTCAAGGAATGTTTGGATAGGGTCCCCTTTCCCAATGATACCGAATTGGATATTGGTGACCTCCCAGAACTTGGGATTCCTCTCGATTTTGTTTCGGCACGGTTCAAGATCATCAACACCATCCCAGTGCCGGAATTGAACATCGGCGAAACGAAGGTCGCCAATGAGGAGAAACGGACCCCGCCCACCATGGAGCAGCTTCAGGATGCTTGTGGAGACGTTATGTTGAACATCGGCGAGCTCGACACCAGCGGGCTCATGATCAACATCACCTCTGAGGCCGAGCTCGCCCTTCCGGCCGGCCAGGTCGCCCCAAACCCCGCCGATATCCCCGCCACCCCTACTGCTCCGGATTCTTAAATTAGTTTCTTGTTTAATTTTTGTAAGTCTTAGTAGCTCGCCGGGCTGCATACCTCGCCCAGAAGGAGCTTTTAATTTTTGTAGTTTTTTGCTTTTTGTTTGAGTAGTTGTAGCTCGTCAGGTACGTGCAGCTCGTCTAGAAGGAGCTTTTTGTACTTCACAGATGGTCAGCTAGTCGGCCTTTGTGGCCAGCAACACTACTCATACTTAGGATTTTTTCAGGCATCATTGTTTGCTTGAAAATTTCCCAAGTATTTTTTAAAGGAAATCCGAGCTTTTTGTTCTAACTCTTTTCACTTATATTTTTGCGCTTACGTTATAATTCTACTTAGCTCGTTTATATATTTTTCGGGTACTCAATTGTTCGTCTTACTCTACTTTGAGAAGCGAATTGTTTGTTTTACGTCACTTGGGACTACGAATCGTACCTCTGTTTTAGTAGTACGTATTCTTCGTCTTACACCACTTAGGGCCACGAATCGCTCGTCTTAAACCACTTAGGGTAGCGAGTTGTACTTTGTTTAATTCACGTTGGGCAGTTGGGTTCCACGAACCTTGCCTTAGACGTTTTCATCGTCTTTTTCGCGAATTTTTCTAACTTAAGGCAGTTGGTGCTTAGTGACCCTTTAGGAAGGGCACCTTCGCGACCTTGGGCACTTTGGCCTTTGCCTTCGAGCATTTTAGCTTATAACATTTGGGACCGTGGTCCTTGCGCCTTACGAAGCTTCAAACACTGGGTGGATTACGGATCTCCGCACAGTGGGCGAACTATGGGAGGTCGCCTGGTTGGCGAGCTGTAGGAGCTCGCATAGGTGGCGAGCTATAGAAGCTCGCGTGGCTGACAACTCTTTTGACTTAATAAATTTTTCCAACTTCTTATAGCAGCGTAATTTACATTGGTCGTCATCAACATTTCTGATGTGAACCTTCGTCCAATCTATTACAGAATCCTGGTCTATTGATAAAACTTTTTCAAGTGGGCCGTGCTCCAGGTGTACGACGAGGCATTGCCTTCTGCATCTTCGAGATCATAAGTGTCGTTTGCCCAGGCTGCGGTAACCCGGAACGGTCCTTCCCAGTTTGACCCGAACACACCTGGTGGGGCCATCAGTTTCTTTTTCAGTACTAGATCCCCAACTTTGAACTTTCGGTCTCGGACCTGGGAATTGTAGTACCTTTCTGCTCTGCGCTTGTAGGTGGCGTTTCTCATTTCTGACGAAGCCCTGGTTTCTTCGATCAGATCTTTCTCTACTGCCAAGGCTTCATCATTCTTTTCTTCATCAAATCCTACCACCTTCCAAGTCTTGTTCTGAACTTCGACGGTAATTACCGCTTCAGTCCCGAAGGCTAAGGCGAACGGGGTCTCTCCGGTGCTAGCTCGGTATGATATTCTGTAAGACCATAGGACCTCCGGGAGTTCGTCCGCGCAACTACCTTTCTTGTCTTCGAGGCGGAGCTTCAATGTGTGCTTCAAGATTTTGTTAACCGCCTCGACCTGGCTGTTTGACTGTGGATGATATGGAGTGGAGTAGTGTTTCTTGATGTTCCATGAACTACAGAAGTCCCTCAACTTTTGGCCTTCAAAGTGCCTTCTGTTATCTGTGATAATCGATTGCGGAAGTCCGAACCGGTAGATCAAGTTCTTCCATATGAAGCCGATCATCCTTTCTTGTGTTATCGTTGTGAGCGCTTCGGCCTCAGCCCACTTGGTGTAATAGTCTACTGCTACAACAACGAACTTTACACCACCCCTGCCAGGTGGAAATGGGCCGATCAAGTCGATACCCCATTTCGTGAAAGGCCACGGGCTGAAGATTGACTTCAGTTGGGCAGCTGGGGAGTGGATGTTAGGTGCGAAAAGTTGACACTTTCGGTACTTTCGAGCAAAGCTAATGACATATTTGCGAAGATTAGACCAGTAGTACCCTTGTCTGATTGTCTTGTATGCCAAGGCTTGCCCCCCAGCGTGACTTCCGCAAATTACTTCATGAATTTCTTCTAACACATCGGACCCCTGTTTCTTAGTTAGGCACTTGAGTAGGGGTAGAGAGAATTCACGTTTGTAGAGTTGACCTTACACCAGCGTGTATCTGGCTGCTTGCTTTACTAGCTGGCTAGCTTCCCACGTGTCCTCGGGGGTTGTCCCATCCATTAAATATTTTTGGATTGGAGTGCACCAGTCTTCGCTATCTTCCTGCCCCCCACTCGAGGTTTGATTTACTTTGTAATCGAACGTCGAGGGGTTTTTTAGTTTGGTGACCACAACCTCCGTGACTTCGGCTTCGACGTTACTGGTAGCTAGTCAGGCTAGGGCATCTGCTTGCATGTTTTCCAGCCGCGGTATCTGATTGATGTAAACTTGCATAAACATCGAGATCAGATGTGCGGCTATCTTCTGGTAGGTCATCATCTGTTGATCTTTTGCCTAGTACTCTCCCCGGACTTGGGCTATTATTAGCTGGGAATCTCCAAAAACTTGAAGGTTGGTTGCCCCCACAGCTAATAATAGCCTAAGTCCGGCTATTAAAGCTTCGTACTCCGCCTCATTGTTGGTCGCTCTGAAGTCGAACCGAATTGCGGAGGTGAAGACTTGTCTATCTGGGCTAATCAGAACTACACCAGCTCCTGCTGTTGTGCTAGTCGATGATCCGTCTACGTAGAGGTGCCACAGAGCTATACGGCCCCTCGTCGGATCTTACGAAAAAGTTAGCTCGACAATGAAGTCGGCTAGCACTTGTCCCTTGATCGTTGTTCGGGGTGCGTAGGTTATACCGTATTGGCTAACTTCTAGTGACCATTTCAATAAGCGTCCCGCAGTGTCTGGCCGTTGTAGTATTTGCCTTAGTGGGAATGTGGTTAGCACCTCCACCGGGTGGTCGAAGAAGTAGGGCCTCAATTTTCTAACACTCATCACCAGTGCATAAGCTAGCTTCTCCGTCTGGGTATACCGCAACTCAGCTTCGTGTAAGACTTGTGTTACGTAGTATACTGGTAGGTGTGTTTTTGCCTCTTCTCGGACCAGGACGGAGCTAATGGCGACCTCCGACGCAGCAAGGTAGAGATACAACTTTTCTCCAGGTATAGGCTTCGATAGGACCTGCGTATCTGCCAGGTATGCTTTAATATCTTCGAAAGCTCATTGGCATTCGCCTGTCCATACGAAGTGATTTTTAAGGTGCAGTTTGTTGGCTTTGGCTGCTTCCTTGTACCTTCGTGTGTTTGCCTTGATTGCCTCGAAAAATAGGCGATTTCGATCACCGGACCTGGAGATGAATCTGTTCAGAGCCGCCATACACCCGATCAACCTCTGAATCTTTTGCACGGAGTCATGTATGCCCATCTCGATTATGCATTGGACCTGTGTCGGGTTGACCTCTATCCCCCGCTGGCTCACCAGGTGACCTAGGAACTTTCCTGAATGTACGTCGAAACTGATTTTCTTGGGGTTCAACTTCATGTTGTAGTGGCGCAGTATGTCGAAGGTTTGTTTTAGGTGGTCAAGGTGATCCTCCTTTCTCAAACTCTTGACAACTATGTCGTCCACGTACACCTCCATAGACTCGCCAATGTGTTGGTCGAACATCTTATTCACCAACCTTTGGTAGGTTGCCCCGGCGTTGATAAGTCTGAACGGTATCCTTTCCCAACAATACATGTTTTTATTGGTGTAGAACGCCGTATGTTCCTGGTCATCTGGGTGCAATGCTATCTGGTGATAGCCCGCAAAGGCATCCATGAATGTCATTATCTCGTGGCCTGCGGTGCTATCTACGAGCTGATCAATGTGGGGTAGTGGGAAGTTGTTCTTTGGACATGCTTTGTTCAGGTCCGTGAAGTCGATGCAGAGCCTCCACGTCCCGTTGTGTTTCTTCACCAGGTCGGGGTTCGCGACCCACTGCGGACATAGGGATTCCTTGATCAGCTTGTTGTCCAACAATTTCCCCACCTCAACGGTCAGAGCTGCGTATTTGTCAGGGTCCATATTTCCTTCGTTTTTGGCGCACGGGTCTCCTCGTCAGATCTATGTTGAGTCGGTGACATGCATGTTCCAACGGGATCCCCGTCATGTCTTCATGGGACCAAGCAAATACGCCCATGTTGGACATTAAAAATAGCTCCATCCTCGACCGGTACGGTTCAGGTAACTCAGAACCTATGAAGAGTTCCAAGTCCCTTTCCGGGTCCACCGGGAGAGCTGTTAGTTCTTCCATGGGGGTGGCCTTCCTTTTTTTAGTTTTTCCACCTGGGGTCGCTGATGAACTCATCCCACTCCTCCTGTGACATCTGCGCAGGTTCATAACATAGGCGCGGTTCGAGATCATCAGCTGGGTTTTCAACTTGGACAGGTCCGTCGACTGTCAGGACCTCTGGGGTTTTGCCAGCTTGGAGAGGTTCTGCGACCTGGGGAGCTGACTCAACATCCATCTGTAATGGTTCTTGATCTTGCGCAGGTCCCCCGCCTTGGGCATCTTCGACCACCTCCATGGGCACAGGTGGCGCACTTTGCGCAGGTCCCTATACTTGGTTGCTGTGGGCCTCTTCTACTCCTTCCATAGGCGCCGATTGTGTATCTCGCACAGGTCCTAGGACTTGGTCGATTTCCATCATTGGTTCCAGCGGGTCGCCTACCACCATCAACTCAGTTTTTGTTGAGATGATGTCTAGGATGTTTGGCTCGTCCGCTGGAATCTGGTTTTTTTCCTCAAAGACCTGGACCTGCGTCACGGCTTTCTTGGCTCGGCCATCTTTAATTTGGAGTAAGCACTCTCTGGCCTTTTTCTGGTCGCCTTTGATAGTTCCGACACCTTTTGGAGTTGGGAATTTTAGACAATAGTAGTAGGTCGAACACGCCACTTTAAATTCATTGATAAATGGGCGGCCAAGGAACCCGTTGTAGGAGGACTGCTGGTCGACAACTAGAAAATCCACTAAGCTAGTCAGTCTCCGCTCCTGGTCCTCAGCCGATACAAGTTGGACGCTCAACCTGATACTACCTAGGGGGACGGTTACAGCTTCTCCGAACCCCACTATCCTAGCATTGCTAGGCTCTAAGTACGACTCAAAATCATCTAAGGCATCTAAGGTGGACTTGAAGAGAATGTTGGTGAATGCGCCAGTGTCCACAAGCAGCCTGTGAACTCGGACGTTCATGATGTTGGCGGTTATCACCAACGAGTCGTTGTGGGGTGTCAGTACCCCTTCCAGGTCCACCGAGGAGAATGTCAGCTCATCAGTGAGCTGCGTGACGGACATGGGGCCGGAGCTGCCTTCCTGGACCTGGTTGATGGCCCGGAGCTCGGCCTTCCTTTTTCCCTTGGACATGGAGGATCCCCCGTCCTGGAGACCTCTGGCAGCTCCGATTTCCTCCTCGAGAACCAAGAGTTCTCGGGTGTGCTCCATGTTCTGTTGAGGTTGGGGAGGTGCCCTTCGCCTATTTTGAGGTCCGCGTTGGCCCGCGTCCTCTTCCTCATCATCGGAGACCTCCCTTCTCTCGAACCTGGGCCTTTTTTATGGTGTTTTTTTCACAAACTCGGCTAGCTTCCCGTCCTCATAGAACTTCCAGAGTTGTTTGAGGAGGTCTCGGCATTCTCTGGTGAAGTGGCCGATGGACAGGTGATAGGCACAGTACTTGTTGGGGTTGAGCTTCGCACGGTCTTGACGGATTCTCCTTGGCTCTTTCAACAAGGCTTTGTCTTTGACCGCAGTAAAGACATGGTCGACAGAGACAGTGAGGACCTGGTTGAGCTTCTCTTTGAACTCGTCCCCGTCGCCGAAGGCTTTTAAGTTCCGGGGGGCCTTGTATGTGCCCCCGGACTTCTTCCCGTAGGGTTTCCTTTCCTCGGAGGCACCGACCTCTTTCTGGAGGGCCTCCTGCATGGCAACGAACACCCCCACCTTGTGGCGGAATTAGGTGTAAGTGTTTGGACATGCGAGGTGCATTTCCTTCCAGAGGTCGGTCCCCTTACGGAGTCTGGCCATCACCGCGACGATCTTGGTGTCCTCGCTCACCGGTTCGCCTTCCAGCAGTATCTTATCGAACCTCTCCAGATACTGCTGGTCGGTCTCATTTTTTCCATGGTGGATGTTGGTGAGGCGGTGCTTCTGGGTAAGGTAGGATCCAAACCCAGAGAAGTGGGCCAAGAACTCCCGTGAGAGTTGGCCAAATGAGTGAATTGACCCCGGGGCGAGTGATGAGAACCAACGGTGAGCTAGGTTCCCGAGGGTCAGCGGGAAGTTCCGGTACTGAGTAGAGTCGGTGGTGCCAACCGAAATCATAAAGTCCGCATACTTGGCCAGATGGACTTTCGGGTTAGATTCGCCCTCGTACGCGGACATCACTGGGAATTGGACCTTCTTCTGGACCGGCACCCGGAGTATGGCAGGTGCTAATGGTAATGCGGGGAGAGTGGTGGAGTCAAGTCCGCCGGACTTGACTACTACTTGGGCTTGTAGCATTTCGATGACCTTTTTCAGTGAGGCCAGCTCGTCATCACGGGCCACCTCCGGTGGAGGTTGCTCGAAGGTCGTGCGCCTCGTGGACGCATGCCCCCGAGGTGCCTCACTCTGGGGTGACCTCTCTGTGATGGGCTGGAACTGGCGTCCGCCATGGGGGCCCAACCTGTCGGTCTCGGGCCTTCTCAATCGGTCGTGGGCGGACCTGCGCGGTTGCAGGTCCGAATCTCCCCCATGAGACGTGACTGGGGCAGCTGTCTGTTCATCCTCCCCGCACCTGGGCCCTAGTCTGGCCTGGAGGACCTCCCTCCTTAGTGATTGGTGGGTGGCGGATGCTTCGGTGTAGGCCGAAGCTCGCCCAGCATGCGTAGCCGGCTCTTCCACCACCTTGGCCTTTCCAGCGCGCTCCCTATGTTGGCGAGCTTGGGCGAAGCTCGCCTCCTGCTCGGATGGGAGGTCGGTATAGTGACCCCGGGTCTGGGTCCCCTGGGTTGGTCTGGTCTGCTCCCTAGCTTCAGTGGCCGGAGCTCGCCGAGGTACTAGGGCGAGCTCGTCGAGATGCCTCTGTTGCAACCTTTGCAAGGTTGCAATCGTGCGCTGGAGCTCGTCAGGGTCGTTGGCGAGGTCCCTCAGGGCGGGGTTCAAATCCTCCTGAGTCACTACGACTCGCGGAGGTCGTGGAGTGTTGCTCTTCGGGGGAGCTCGGCGTGAGGTCTCCCCTTCGACCTGGTCCTGGGCGCCCTCCTTCCACCTCCGGGTGTTCGCAGAGGTCTGTTCCTTAGTCATTTTGGGGTTTTGCAGGGGAAAGCTCGCCGAAGGTCATCGAGGTCGCAGTCTCCGGCCAGGATGATTTTTAGCGGGTTTTCATCTAGCGTTACGTGCAACGAATTATCCGAAATCCGGTTTATTCGTGTACACGTGTGCGTTTGAAAACTTCTTCCGGGCAGAAACTATGGATCTGGAAATTTGGGTTTTTACCCGAAAATCCAGGTTTTTGTTCAAGGGACGAAAATATGTGTGTATCTTCAAGTGTTCTTGAGTTTTGTCAAGAACACCTTCAAATCTTCAAACCTTCAACAAACCCTAATTTTTACTCTCAAATTTTTGGTTCAATGGACCCTTCCTCTAGTGCCAAATTGTTTGATAGGATTAATATGTTATAAAGCCACATAAACAAACATGATTAGTAAATTCTATCAACACCTACTTTGATAATTTAGTTTGAAAAGTACATTATTTAAATAAATTTGCCCAAAATTAAATATCACAAGAGTTGAAATACATAAAAAAAAAATGCATATATCAAACTGAGAGATGATATTTTCAGATTGAACTGATTCAGAGATAGAAATTTAGTTTAGAATCGAAAAATATCAAGAATATAGAAAAATTGTAGGCACATTTTTTTAAGGCACTATAACTTACCCTGATATCTCCTACGTTGTCCAGACACTATCACAACACATGAGTAAGACTATTGAGTTACATTTAAAGGTTGTTCACATATTATTAAGGTATGTCAAGTTCACCATTGGTCAAGGTCTTCTCTATTCATCTGACAATTCTTTCAAGCTTCAGACCTTTACAGATTCAGATTGGGCAAGAAGTGAACTCACAAGAAAAAGCATCACATGATACTCAATTTCTGGGGAGACTCACTAATTTCATGGTGATCTAAGAAGCAAAACGCAGCAAGCAAGTCATATGCAGAAGCTGAGTATAGAGCAATGTATTCAACAGTGTGTGAAGTCCAATGGGTTCTATACATCCTCAAAGATCTCCAAATCGATCACCCACAACCAGTAAATGTGTTTATTAATAGCAGGGCAGCCTATTGCATTGCAAACAATCCATGCCTCTATGAGAAGACCAAATACATACAGATAGACATTTACAAGAGAAAAGATTGAGCAAGACATCATCAAACTTGTCCAACTCTCTACAGAAAACAACCTTGCTGACATGTTAACAAAATCTTTGTCACCAAATTTGTTTAACAATCTCAAGACCAAAATAGAATTTTTAATATCCACTCACATTTTGAGGGGTGAAATAAGGATGACAGTTTAGTTTGTTAATTTGATTAGTTAGTTATTATGTAATTAATACTTTAGAGCTAGCAATATAATATGTAATATATATACCTCTATTATATATTATTTACAATTTTAAATTTACACATATCAACTATGTAAATCATTTTTCCTCTTTTATTTGATGAAGTTTGTTTCTCTTTCACAAGTTTTCTCCATTAGAATCACATATAACTATTATTTATTTTTACATAAACTAAAGGTAAAGTGATCCATAAGTTTTGTGGAATAAAGCAATATTAATTACTCCTATCGTTAGGTAGTGTTGGAAAAATTGGTTTTACTTAATATTATTAATGAGGTGGTGTGAAATTAAATAATTATTAAATTTTAATTTTTGGGATACTATATATTGTAGGATCAATATACTCTGCGAGTAGATGATTATAATATATTTAAAATTTTAAATTTAAATTTTAGTGATTGAAACTACTCCTAATTAGTAAGGAGTGACGTTAATTCAAAATTAATAGTCCTATAGAATCTACATGTGGACTACACACATGCCGCTGCAGTCGGCCGAGCTCAAGGATGGACCTTAGCCTATTTTTTGGATCACTAAAAATCTGTCTGAGAGCTTATCGTCAGGAGTATATAAATAAAAAATAGTTTATTAACAATTATGATAAGTAGCGTGAATTATATATGGTGCTAATAAGAGCTGATGTATATCAGTATGTGACATTGAGTTTGGACACAATTTGGTCTATGTGCATAAACGTTTCAATTTTGAAATTTGTGACCGAGAAAAGTTAGAAACAACAGCTTTGAAAGCCATTTAAATTAATTTTAATACTATTAAGGTCAATTTTCTATAGTCTTTAATACGTTGTTAAAAAAAGGCCTTCTGCAGTAAGAATAATTTTATACTTTAAGGACTCTAAAAAAAATAGGGGTAAATTTCTTTTTTGCTCATTTTGTAGATAACATTTTACTTTTTGCCCTCTTTCAAGAAAAAATTCTTTTTTGTCTAATTTGGACATAAAATTTTCATTATACCCCTACTGCTACAATATTAATCCAGGTTGACAATGAGTTGATAAACTATTCACCAGTTTGGTTATGAGTGTAATAAACTAGAATTAATTATTAATTAAAATGGTATAGTAAGGGTAATAGACTTTTAGGTTCAAATTAAGCAAAAAGAATTTTTTTTAAAGAGTGCAAAAAAGAAAATATTCTCTTCAAAATGGCCAATTTTGTGCATTTTCACAAATAATAGTCCAATGATCTTATAAAACAAGGATGATGTAATTTAAGGACTTTTAAATAAATATTAGTTCAAGAATTTTTTGAAACAAATTTTGACAATTTCAGAAACCTTTTAATATATAATATTTATTTATTTTATTATAAAATATTTTTCTTGCCACTTAGGTTAGAAACAAGCATTAATTATCCCAAAAGGCTGTTTTGCTTATTCTTTTTTTTTTTTTTCATCTTTATCATTTAAAAGTTGTGCAATTGACCTAAAATAGGACGCACAACATGTATTGTGTCATGCATAATAAACTTGTCCCTCTCTTTCTTCTTTTCATCACTTAATTCTTCAATTCATGTCGCTTTCAATTCATGTAGAAATAGGATATTTTCCTTATTTTACTAGCTTACATATACAAAAAAAAAAAAAAACTTTGGGTGAATTTTCACTTGCAACTAGGGGTGAGCATGGCTCGGTTCGGTTACCGAACCTAACAGAATAGCCAAAACCGAAATAATCGAATTACCCAATATAAAAAACCAAAACCGAACCATATATATGCAAACCGGAAAAACTGAAACCGAAAATTTTGGTTCGGTTTCGGATTTATACCGAAATAACCGAAATATTTTTAAAATAATAAAATTTTAAAATTTTAAATATATAATATTAGTATATATAATTATATAATATATAATATTATATATACATAACCGAAATCTAATATATATCTAATCTAATTAAGTGTTTTTTATATATAAAATATATATAATTATATCTAATCTCAAATATATATAATTATATATATAATATTTTATTTCGGTTCGGTTTTTGGTATTATTGTATTTTTGCCACAAAAACCGAAACCGAAACCGAATACCAAAAAATTGAAAATCTAAAACCAAAACCGAACCGAATACCAAATTAACCGAACCGAATTTCTATTTCGGTTCGGTTCGATTTTTCGGTTTTTCTCGAATAGTGCTCACCCCTACTTGCAACATAAACTTTAATAAGTAATTAAAAATTATTGAATTTCAGAAGACTCTTAACTACATATAACAGATATCAATTTTAATTTTTTAGACCTAACTACACCTATTAATAAGTGTGGTATACTAAAATTATAACAATAAATTGTGAAATAACTGGTAGATATATGATGGCTTCAGCAATATACATCTCATGATGGGCAAATGACAAGTATTTGTTTTCAATTTTCATCCCAAGAGGTGAAATATTTCATAAAGTTTGAGAAATTTTAAAATTTAAGTAGGCTCAAATAATACTTCCTTCATCTGCCTTTTTTTTTATGAGAAGGATATAATAAAATTGAGAAGAAAGAGTTGCGACAAAAGTAGTAAAATGTTACGATTTGAAGACATAAAATTAAAAAGATTATACTTCTACTACTTATGTACCTTTCAATCATCTATCTCATTCATACAAATTGGTATTCTCATTTATTAGGATATTAAAGGTATGTTTGGTAGAGGGCTCTGAAGATAAAGAGTGCAAACGGAATGAAAGTTATTAGATTGGGAGGAATGAAAGTTCAATATCCAAAAATCATGGAATCAAATGTATAGTGAGGAATGAATGTCATTGCCCTTAAAATTACTTTAAAAAAATTACAAAAATAAGTCATAAAATTGATACTAATTATAAATTTATCTAGTACAAAAAAAATGTTTTTGTGTAGGAAAAGTTATACTTTTGTGCAAATATTGTGAACCAATTTATAAATATACTCACTATTTTGAACTAATATGTAAATACCCCAAATTACTATTAGAAATTTTTTCGAAAATTATTTTCCTTCAAACTATTTACTTATTATTATCATATTATAATTAAGCATAATTGGATTATAAAACTATTTTTTAACTATGAAAAATAGTTAATAATAATTTACACTCTCTTCGTCCCACATGAATTTACACATTTTTCTCTGTTGGACATTTCACACAAATTTTTACACTACTAAAAGAAAATATCGATTTGTATGCATACTCACTAAATTATATGTACATATCCATATACTACTACTTTATTTATAAAATACAAATTTTCTTAAAAAATGTAACATTTTTTAGAGTATAAATTCCTTCGGAACGGAAAAAATATTATTTAAAAATTAATTTAATCAAGCACCATCTATGATAATGATAGTCATTCCTATCTATCAACCAAATAATTCAATAATAATTAGCATATTCTTTATCATTTTCACTACTATCATTTCTATTCCCATTCAATTTCTTCATAAAAAAACACTTATGCCCCTATATATTACTCCTGTTTATTATTTAAAAAAAAAAGATTAATACTACTACTTCAATTACAATTTTATTTATCCCAAATAAAATAACGCACAAATTAATAAAAAAAAATTATTTATTAGTATTGTGGGTAAAATTACTTTTTATTAAGAGTAAATGAGTCTTCTGTATTTTACAGCCGAAGAATAAAGTATAAATTATAGTGATATGGGTGTAAATAAGTGATTATTTTAAGGGATAAGTTTGAAGGAGAAGTGTTATTTTTTTACCATTTTGGATAAGAAAAAAAAAACCTTCCTTTTAGGAGAAATAAATAATCGAAATTGTAATATGGGAAGTATTATTTAGTAGGTGCATTGATGGAAGAAGTATGACAAAATTTCTAGGTATTATAGAGTGAAAAAAAATTAAATAAAGAGAGACCAATTTTAGATAAATTCAGACAAAATATAAGGGATAAATATATATAGTATATACCCTCTCCTTACCCTTTGAACTTCCACAAATTTTTTTTAAAGACATCCAACAATAGCTTTTACATATCAATAAAATAAAATAAAATACCATCGTAATATCGATTTTATTTTAAAATATTATTTATTCATTGATAAAAAAATTATAAATTAGTTTTTTTTAAACGCATGTTATTCAAAACATGAAAGTTAAAAGAGGACAGAAATAATAAATATTTAAATTTTAGTATATGATTTTAAATCCTTTAGAAATTCTAATATAATACTAGCCACTCCGTTCAAAATTTGCATTCTAGGAGGTGATATATTTTTTTAAAAAAAAATATTTAAAATAATTTAGTAATATATAAATAAATATGTGTATAATTTTATTAATGTGCATATAAATCAATATTTTACTTTTTAGTAGTGCAAATTCTCGCGCAATAAATTCCTATTAAATGGAGTGAATATAATATACTTATTTTGTTTTTTTCCAAATACAATTCTCAACACCCTATCAATCATCTATCATACAAATATTTATTATTTATTATAATAAAAAATAACTATTTGTGAGTGAAGCTAATGACAATTTAAACAATTAAATAATAGTTAGAAAATGTTGATAAATGAGGATAAAATAATTAATTATTATATTTTAAGGTTTAAACCCATTTTCTATGGACATCCCAAATAAAGTAAGTAGAGACACTTTTAATGGATGAATTGAGTACTAGATTTTAAAATTTTCCTGGTCTGCATAAATTATTTTCTTTAAGGGGTTTTGCGTAATATTAAGGGTAAAAATGGTAATCAAATTCATTCGCATGCTTACAAAAAATAATACTCCATCTGTTTTATTTTATTTTTAATATTTTTTGTGAGAGGATATAATAATAATAATAAAAAAAAGTCGAAAGAAGGTAGTAATAAAATATATACGAAAGAAAGAAATAAGAGAAAGTAGTCGAAATAAAAAAGATTCCAACCCACCCCTTCAGGAAAAGTGCAGCAAAAGAAAAGGTTAGTGCTTTTCGGGGAAGAAAATTAGAAAAAGATAAACGATCACCAGCAAGTTTATATATTAGTGTGGCGCATATTGCTGCTGACTCCTCTATTTTGTTTTGTATTATTATTAAATTATTATTCTTTTTTTTCCTTTTTAAAAAATAATTCATAATATGAACCACTTTCACACAGTACTTACTTTATATGACAAAGTTTCATAGCAAGATATTCGACAATAATTTATAGAATTTTTTAATATTCGACAATAATTTATAGATCCTATAGAAATTTTTGCATAAATTTTATTTTTATAATATTTACATATTTACACAAAATACTATTATTTTTATTTTTTGAGATCATATTAAACTTAATTCAATAATTTCTTTATTATTTCTAATATTTTATTAAATTACCGTTTAAAACACTATCCATCCACTTTTCTTTTGCCTTTTTATCCTTGTAAATCGTTGTGGGAAAGACAGTAATATTTTTTAGTAAAAGAATTCAAACTTTTAGTTATAATAACTAACACTCTTCAATTTCTATTTTTTTAGTGAAAATAATTTATACTGTGCAAAACTAATATTATTATTTTTTTGTAAAAATAAATAATACTTTCTAAAGTAAAAGTAAAATTATTTCAAGGTGATTCATTTATGCATCATTTTTGCTCTATACTTTACCTTTAATAATATCAGTGATGCAAATGGCGGCCGCCAAGGCGCTTGGCGGCACCCGGCCGCCGACGCCTAGGCCTTGGCGATGAAAAATGACGGACGGCAGATTTGGCGCCGCCTCGGCGGCCTCGGCGGTGACCTGATTATGGCGGGTTTGGCGGATTTTTGGATTTTATTTTTTTTAAGGTTATGTTTATGACTTTATTTTTAGAAGTCTGAAGGAGGCCTACTTTTGACGGATTTTTAAAATTTAAAGTCTATATTTAATATTTATTAAATAAACTAATAACTAAACTAATCTAAACTAAAGTAATACTTATAGTCTTATACTAATAACTATTAACTAATTTTAAACTATTAAATATGTTTTATTTTAAGTTTACTATTTATTGTGAAATGTATATTTTTATTAGAAAAAATTAATATTAGTTGATTTTTTTTAAAAATAATTAGAAATATATTAAAAAATCTTGGCGCCGCCTAGACGGCCTTGGCGCTTGAAGGTGGTCGGCCGCCCGCCGACCGCCGAGCGCCATTTACACCCTTGAATAATATACTCCCTTCATTCTTTTGTCAAAATATATGTTCCAACATAAATTATTACTTATATTAAAAAAAAAGATTTCCACATCTCTTGTCTTTTCATTTCTTTTTTTTTACTACATTATTTCTACATTTTGTTAAAGAGATGTCTCAATATTACTTGCATATTATAAAAATATAATATTCATATGCACTCAAAAAAGAGTAGATATTTTGTGAACTCGTATTACTGTTATGTGTAATCACTATTATTCATATATACTATCATTATTGTAGAAATATACTTAGTTTTTTAACAGTGATAATGAATATACATAATAGTGATAGCCTATACACATGATAGTGATAATTAATAAATCCGTATACAAGTTTTTATCCTAAAAAAATACATATATTTATTTAACATCCCTCTTTTACCAGAAATAAAACATTTCTTTCAATTAATCTGCAAATAATACTCCCTCCGTCCCGGAACTACTTTTATAATAGTTTCGGGCACGCGAATTAAAAAAAAGTAAGTATATGAGTGTAAGGTTAAATAATAAAATAAGAAAAAATATATTTTAGGGCACAGATATTCTCTCCCCCCCCCCTTTTTTTAGTACTTCACCACCCTCC
This sequence comes from Prunella vulgaris, assembly GCA_026898435.1. NCBI lineage: Eukaryota > Viridiplantae > Streptophyta > Magnoliopsida > Lamiales > Lamiaceae > Prunella > Prunella vulgaris. Next base: position 535,001 of record JAPKLY010000308.1, read on the forward strand.
TCACTTCACCACAATAAATGTTCAGTTCACCACCCCATTCTTCCAAAAATACCAATGCTCTTTTCAAGTGAAAATTAATTTTGCAACTTCACCCCCTTTCTTCATTCTCTAAATATTCTACCAAAAACTTTGAAACAATGTGTAGTTCCAATTTTTTTCGACAACGCCCATCTCCAACCTCCGGCACCACTACCACCGTAATTTTTAACGGACGCCCACCACCACTATAGTATTTTTTTTATAGATAAATTTAAGAATTTATTAGTTTTATATATTGAAGGGTTTGAATGTTTTTTAATATTTTGAATGAGTTTTTATTGTTATTATTACAAATATTGGGATTGAAAATCGATTAAAAATTGTTCACAAAATTTCATTGGATAATATCGATCAAAAAACGCGAAAAAATCACTGAAGACATTTGTTCGACTCTGGTTTTTCGAACAAATGCTATTTGTTCGAAAAAATTAGTCGAACAAATAGCATTAGTTCGAAAAAAATTTGAAATTTTTTGTTCGGAATTTTTGGTGGAACAAATGCAGAATGTTCGGAAATTTTTTCCGAACAAAGTACAAATGTTCGAAAAAAAATTCTGAACATTTTGCTTTTGTTCCACCAACCAGTGTGGAACAAATATGTTCGAATTTTTTTTAAAAAAGTTCAGAAAATGTACGAATAAATCATAAATACGTATATGAAAAACTATTATCATCATCCATTTTGACAAAATAAATTTTTTTTATAACGTTTTTGTTCAAAAAATATAGTTGAAGAATTGTATAGTGAGAACCAATCAATTTTCAGGTTTTGAAAGAGGGGGTGAACTGATCTTCTGCAATTGGAGAATATATTTAAAGGGTAATTTTGTTTTTTAAAATTTATTTTCAAAATAAAGGATAAAAGGGTGGTGAAGTACTCAAATATGGGGTCCAAATATATGTGGCATATATATATTGACTTTTGTGAGTATAAAAGATTGGGTCAAAAAGGAAACTGTCCATTTTTATAAAAATAAAAGTTTTTTATCCATTCCTTTTGAAAAAAAAAAAAGTTTTTTACCCACTCCTCCTAAAAAAAAATTCTACCCAAGTGGCCCACTCTCTTACCTCTTACCCCATTTGCATTCCTATATCCCTACTTTACTCTTTTAATTTTTTTATTCAATCATAAATTAATAAATTAGTTAACAATTAATAATTTTTTTATTCAATCACAAACTAATAAAAAAAATTATTTATATTAATAAAGTACATCAGTTTTTAAATCAATTATTATAAGTTGTGCTAAATATTTATAAATTTTCTCATTAATTAATAAATGATAAATAATTAGAATTATTATAAGAAATATAAAATTAATTTGAGTATGAGATATTTAATTTATGTATTGGGTTGGAGGGGGTGAAGTGGGGTGGGATGGGGGAAGATGAGGTACATTGGTAGAAATTTTTTTATTTTTGAGTGGTAGGTAAAAAAAAAAAAATTCTTATAAAAATAGGTATTTTTATTTTTTTTTACTAAAAGATTTATGTGTGAAAGAAAAGTTGGGACGTCCAAATAAAGAAAGTGTGAAAGCAATTTTAGGAGGGAGAGAGTATTGTATAACACTAAAATGTGGAAGACAGCACTACATTTCCTGAAATATTTCAAACATACTACAGATTTAATATTTGGTATTTATTCCATCCCCGCCATTAAAGAGAATTAATTTGTAGCATTAATACACAAACAAAGATTAGCATTAGCACGCACTCCGATGCTCCCCTCCTCTCCTCGTAGTGTTCCCAACTGTACTCGACTTTACTGTTTCTCATCGTTTCTGCATTGCACCTCTCTCTCTACGACCAAAGAAGCTCGTACCAGTATTTTATTTTCCAAGCGCCTGCAGAAAAGGTGAACTTCTGTGAATGGTTTCAGCCCCACATTGATCTGCGAATCTACTCAGGTTTACTTTTTTTTTTTTTTCTTGGATTTAAGATTTTAATGGCTTCTTTCATTTACTCATCTCTCTGCATTTTTTCTGAACCCTTTCTGCCTCTTTTACGAGTGAATTAACATAAGTAGGGAGGGGCCTCTGAATTCAATTTATTAGCACAACGGAACCACAAAGATAATTTTCAATTTATTTTCCCCTTTTGCTGCTCTGATCTTTTTCCCTTTGTTGGAAACAGTGATGAATCTGCAGCTGTTTGCTTTTATTTCGCAGCTACTCATTCTCTCTCCCTCTGTTTTCACTTTTCAGGTATAGGTTTCGACGACGGCCGAATTAGAATAGAATAAAATATTTATATGTATGTAGAGAGAGAGGAGAGAGGAATGGTGTGCAAAGCTTCTGTCAGTTTACTGCGTTGCATCTTCATTTTATTGGGTGGTTTTGGGAAATGGGGTTTTTGAAATGTTGAATAATTTAGCGGTGGTTGATCAATCTGTGAAGGTTTAGGCGGCTAATTTTAATAATTAGGTTAATTTAGAAAAGAATGGGCATAACAAATTCAAAAACGGAGAGGAGTACTGCATTAAAGCTGTGTAAAGAGAGGAAAAGATTCATCAAACAAGCAATTGATTCAAGATATGCTTTAGCAGCTGCCCATGTTTCATATGTCCAGTCACTTAGAAACATAGGAATTGCCCTTAGGAGATATGCTGAGGCTGAGGTTTTAGTGGAAACCTCTCTATCTGCCTCAGCAACTGAAGTTGATAAAACCCCATCTCAATGTTCATACCATTCTCCATCGCCATCCCACCTTGGTGGTGTTTCGGATTCTCCGGTGCTCAATGGAAGCCCTCTTTCACCGCCTAAGGCTAGAGTTAGTTATATGAGGTCTGCTGGTGGTACTGCAGTGACAGTTAGGATGAGTCCGATGTCGAGGGACGCCTACGTGGAGGATGGTGAATTTACAATGCCGCCCCCACCTCCCCCGCTGCCTGAGGTGGGGTCTTCTTGGGATTACTTTGATCCTGCTGATGAGAGCTTTAGGTTCTTGGGGCAAAATTGTTTGAATGATGACAGTGATGATGTGAAAATGTATGGGAATTTTGGCAACAAGGGGTCTGATTTGAGTGCTTCTAAATCTGAGACTCCTGCAAATGGGAATGACAAATTGGCTGCTGAAAAGAGTAATCAGAAAAGAATTGATGGCGAAGTAAAGGATGCCGCCGTGGGAGAAGTGAATGGATCAGTTGGGACTTTGGCAGGGCAATCTAGTCTGAAGAAAAAGAAATCTTCTTTAGAGAATGATATACATTCTGAAAGGGAGGATCCTTCCGAGTTTATAACACACAGGGCAAAGGATTTTCTCTCTAGCATAAAGGACATCGATAGTCGCTTCTTTAGGGCATCGGAATCGGGAAGGGAAGTCTCAAGAATGCTTGAGGCTAACAAAATCCATGTTGGTTATGGTGAGGCTAGAGGTAAGAGTTCTTGATGAAGGGAAATGCCCTTCTCAAATTTTGAAATGAAGTTTGGACTCGTTCTTTCGTGTGTAATTCATTTTCATAGTGTTCTCTGAGTGACCTTGATTATGGATTTCTCACACAGTTTTGTGCTTGTAGGTGCTTCATCAGCCTCAATGTACTTGAGCTCTTTTGGACCAGGTTGTTGCCAAGGCGGTATTGCAAATGTATCTGATGGTATGTACTGCTTCTTACGCTAAAAAGTTTTTCATTCAGACTTATCTAGAACTGAAATTGATTCTTGGCATCGATCATCTTGAATGCTATTCGCATTTGGTGATCTTCAGAATATTGAGATTTAGCCAGGATTACCACTTTGAGCTCAACTTTAATTGCATATAATAGGGGATGTTACTTCGTTCTTGTTGCAATGATATAATTCAGAAACTTACTTGGTAAAAATGTTTATTTTTAAATTCTCACTCTTATGTCCTAAAATATGGATATCAGATCAACTTGTTACCAAGGTCATCACTTGGAAAAGGACGACATCATCAAAGTCTTCATCATCAAGGAATCCTCTTGCAACCAAAGATGATAATGATGATAGTGGAAGTGATTTTATCGAAGAGTTTTGCATGATTTCTGGTAGTCACTCTTCCTCACTTGAAAGACTGTATGCATGGGAGAGAAAGCTATATGACGAAGTGAAGGTACCATATCTTTTGCTTGATTCAATGATTAATATTTAAGTTGTTTCTACTGTTTATGATTTTTTTGATCCGAATTTTATTATGCTCAGCTCTGCTAATCTCTAGTGTGCATGTTCTACTTTCAGTATTGCTTGCACTATATGTCTATACCTGTTGTTCGTAATTTTTTTTTATTGAATAATTACGGAGTATTCATTTTTCATGTTGTAGTATCCACCATTGATTTCATACACCCTCGCTCACATGTTAATATTACATCAATGTGTAGGATCTTATGCAAATGAAAAGAGGGGTTTAAATCACAAATATAGATAAAGTGAGAAGCTTATTTCATTTTCTTATTTACCACTACTATAGGTTGTATTGGACCAAGGCTTGGATTTAATCATCACTGATTGTCAACTATTTTCCGAGTGATTCGGATGAAAATACACTCATTTCAAAATCTTGAATTTCAATTCTGTCGATCCAAACACCAATCCATGGGTATTTGACGCTAACTTATAGGTTCCTATGACTATTCCACGTTTTACTCAGATATTGAAGTGCTCTGCATTTATGAAGTTACATGTCCAATTCTCAAGTGCTTATTTAAATTTCAGCCTTACGTTTCTGAATTTTAGAGCTATTTTTTCTTTACTTTTTGAGGTCACTGTTGAATTTGGTCCTTGTAGGCCAGTGAGGCGATCCAAAAGGAATACGATCGTAAATGTGACCAGCTTCGTCACCAATTCGCAAAAGATCTTAGCCCTCAAGTGATTGACAAAACTCGAGCAGTTGTGAAAGACCTACATTCTCGAATCAGAGTAGCACTTCATGCTGTCGATTCAATATCAAAGAGGATCGAGAAAATGCGCGATGAAGAGTTGATCCCACAGCTCCTCGAACTTATTCAAGGGTGAGATAGATCATTTTCTTATTTCTTTGAAGTCAACTAACTACCTAAAGCTCTCACGAACGTTCTTCTTCAAAGTAATACTGTTTAACATAAAGAGCATCACTTTTTTCAGAAACACTTGTCAGTATTACTTCGTATATTAAACCGTATCACCAGCTTTATTATAAAACTTTAATGAACCAAGTTCACAGTTTTACATCGTATACCAAACACTATTATGCAGATTAATTAGGATGTGGAAAGCTATGCTCGAATGCCATCATTCTCAGTACATCACCATCTCATTGGCATACCATACAAAAAGCTCTGCAGTCGCACCAATTGGGGAAACCCAACGACAGATCATCAATCAGCTCCAAGACGAGGTTGAGTATTTTGGCCTAAGTTTTGCCGATTGGATCAACAGCTATACCTCTTATGTCGAAGCTCTCAACAGCTGGCTACAAAACTGCATCTTACAACCTCGGGAACGACAAAAAGGGAGACGTGCATTTTCCCCTCGTCGCTATCTGGCCCCACCTATATTCGTCCTCTGCAGGGACTGGTCATCTGGGATCAAATCCTTGCCTTCTCAAGAAGTGAGCGATGCAATCAAAGCTTTTCTGATCGATCTAAGGCTGTCCGTAGCAGAGGAATCGAAGAAGAAAACAGTAAGCACGATTGATGATTCTCCTCAGACTAATGAAGAAGCTGATGAAGAGAAGAAGAACGGGGACAAGCCGTCGCCTGTAAGCTGCGTACAGCCTAGTTTGACCAAGGTTCTTGATAGATTGACTAAATTCTCCGAGGCTTCGGTGAAAATGTGTGAAGATATTTGGCAGAAATGTGATTCGGCTCGAAATGCATATGATAACTACAGAGCACCACCAAGATCCTATACTATATGAAATTGTGTGGAGCTTATGTTGCTAGTTTGAGAATATCGATATAGGAGTTTTTTTGCAGGTCATGGAGTTCTGTGCAGCTTCTTCATGTGAATGCATGTATGTATTTTGGTTGAATTCTCCAGGTTTCTTATAAAATATGACCATGTCTTAAGTATGGGTTTTTAGGGCTGCGAGAGAGGAGACCTTTTTAGGAAGGACCAGATTATCTTGGCCGTCCATTTCAATCGAAAAATTGTTTGGTCCCTTGAAAAGGATTTTAGTGGTTGGGATTGATGTTGCTATTAGTTTTTTGGCGATTGATGTTAGTCGTTTATATAAAACAATTGCATATTTCCATTTTTTTTTTCTAATGACTAAAACATCTAATTTAGGTTACACTTAGGTAGCTATTATGAAGTTATATTATTAATATTTTATATAATTTTTTATTTGTTTGATAGGTAATATTAATTTATTATGCATCCGGATATGAAATTTTGATCTGGTATAATAAGATTCTATAATATGAGTTTGACACTGTTTATTTTTATAAAAAATTGTAAGGTTTTACCCATCACTTTTATTATGAATGGAAAATAAAATTTATATTGAGTTAGTGTGTATATATAAACAAGGGAAAATTACAAAATGTTGGTGCACCTATATGTTAGTCTTTTAAATTAGAGATAATTACATTAAGAGCCATAATTCATAATGTATCTACATCCAGAGCCTCAAACTGTTCACTAATATCAAGGAGGGCCATTTTCTTGAAGATGATGAGTTGGTTTCTGACACGTCCCATCACATCCCATCACGTTTCTCTCTCTCTCTAATCTCTCTCTTATCTCTCAATTCTCTCTATTCTCTCTCCACTCCCTCTCTCATACTTTTCTCTCTTCTCTCAGGTTTCTCTCTCTCTTATCTCCCAATTTTCTCTCAGGGCGGAGGCGCGCTTCCAATGGCAGTTTCTGGTGAAGGGAAGGCGGCTGAATGAGCATCTGGATCCCTGTTGAAACAGAGGGCAACAGATGTTGCTCCGGTGCGGCGGTTCAATGTTGCGACGGCGTGCGTAGCCATAAATTCCGGCGAGAATCAACTAGCTGTGTGGTGCTTCGATTTGTGGCGACTTACAGCGAAGAGGACAGAGGCGAGGTTTAGGCGGTGGTTTCTCCTCGATTCGGCGGAGATAACCGGCGGTCTTTCTGGCGACGTGGCTTGAGGCGGAGTGAAGAAAATCGGCTTCGATCTGGCGTCTGAGTGCATGCACTTCTAGTGGGTTTGAGCGGCGGAATGGCAGATGCGACGGCGTAGGTGTGTTTTTGCCGACTGTGGTTGTGATTGGTGATTTTCATTCTTTTAAGTGCAATGGTGTTGGTGATTTTCATTCTTTAATTTGTAACAGAGGTTTGTGTGAAACTTTTTAGTATTGATTATGTATTTGATCCTTGGATTGTAATGGTTCTGTAATGGATTTTTATTATTTTTGCACTATTTTTTGTGAGTTTATATTATCGATTTTCGTCGGAAAATTATGTAAATGTGTTGCCGGAAAAGGGACGCAATAGTACAATAAGTAATACTTTAGTACAATACGATTCATTGTGGTACACAATCAATAATACACTAATTTGTTCAATGGTACATACGCATGATCGATAGTACAAGTCATCAGAATTATGATTGGCAAATATCGCTGATAACCAAGGTAATAATGAGATGTGATCGGCACAGTACATGATGTGACGTGAACAGTGACACACGTCACATCAATCGCAGCTTTTGTCAGTGCAATAATTGTTCAAATAGTACCCAAGGTACAATTAATGAATTATAGTACATTTGTTCAGTCACAAGTACGCACATAATCTCAATGGTACACAAAAACACTTTCGGCCTTGGTTGTAACAATTAAAATTAGGTGGCTTTATATGTGGTTTGAGTATACTATTTGACCCTAGATGTAAGTAAACTAGTGCACCTATTTAAAAGTTGGGTGGAAATTTGACATTTTATTGTAAATATCCCTAAAATTATTTGTACACTTGTAAAGATATTTTTTAAAGAAAAATACTTATTAGAGTAAACTTGTGATATATGGTAAATGTATGTGTATATTATGAGTGTACATGTAGATTAATATTTACTTATTTAGTATGTAAATACCTATTAAAAGAAAGTGTTCAAATAATTTTGGAAAATTAAATAAGAAGGAGAATATAATTTTAGTGGCGCATCCCTGTTAACACTCTAGAGTTGATTATAGGTGTGTTTTCAATCTCTTTTAAAAAGTGTAGAATCACTTTTTTTGAAGTTGGTAAGATTCAACTTATTCAAAATAAAAGTGATTCTACACTTTTAAAAGTGTTTGAAAACACACTCATAGTATTCATTTAAGGGATCATTTGGTTCGTAAGATAAAAATAACTATCCACAAAAAAACATGCATATTTTTTGTGGATAGATATTTTTATCTTACGAACCAAATGAGCAGAGATTAAGGGAGAAGCCGTATTAGGGTTCACAAATTCAGGGGTCACTTTCACCGTTTACTAACAGAGTGTAAGCATTTGAGGATTTCAGACTTGAGATTCAAGTCTACACCGCTAGCCCATTTCTGAATTTAAAAAATGAGTTAATAATAATTTTTTATTTCAATTTTTTTGACTCATATACAATATATTGAAAGTAAATTAATTGTCTTTTTCTTATTAGTCATCATAATTTTCTTTAATATTTATTTTTATTGCAAGATTTTAACTTAAGGACTTTTCTTTAAGCAAAATATTGAAATCTTTTATTTTAACAACTAAATTATAGGGAAAATTACAAAATGATTTACAAAATTGACAATAATTACAAATTATTCTGCGAATATATATATATATATATATATATATATATATATATATATATATATGCTTCTGTGCAAATATTATGAACTAATTTGTAAACATAGTCACTTTTTTGAATCAATATGTAAATACCACTAAATAAAATTATTGAAAATTTGTATGAATTTGGGTTCGCTGATCTAACATTAGTAAACTTTATTGGTCCTACAAAGTAATCCTAATTGAACAATATATCTAAAGCTCCATTTGAATGGATGAATTTGAATACATATAAGAAGGTATATATTTCAAATCACGAATTGTAAAGTGATGGGAGAGAAGGGAAAAAGTAGGAGAAAAATAGAGATGGAAGGGTAGAGAAGAGTGATTTTACAAATGACATGGTTTTGATAAGGATTAGAATTCCTCCATTTTGAACTTAAAATCAAATCTAAATATTTGTAAATTCACCAAATTTACTTGGAAGAGTGGTTATTTGTATGTGAAATCCATGGATTTCAAATCCACTCATCCAAATGGAGCCAAATATTTTATTAGATTCATTTCATAAATAAATAAAAGTGTTAGATTCATTTTATAAATAGTAAAATGTAGAATGAAGGTAACGTGAACCAAATTTACTCATTGTTGCCTATTTATTCGAGGGGAAGATATTTATATACCTATAGTTTTATATACATTAACATCTTACGACATTGAATATCTTATGATGCAAATTTCACCTAAAAGAATTTTATTAAATTTATTCATAATATAAAATTAATTGATAGCATTGTATGTACTAATATCACAATATAAAATATTATGATATCAGTTAATACTATTAAAATTGAATATATTTTCCCATAAATGAATTGAATGAGATACAAAGCTATTTATAGAGTGTTCTCATGTATTGAGTAACTAACTAACTCATAATCAATTCATAACTAATATAACAAATTAACTCTTACTATCTGTGTTAACTGACGAATGCATGCATGACATTGCATTTATATATGAGAGGTATGGATGTGAGCTGATATTCGAGTGAAAGCATGCATGTGAGCTGATATTGCATGAACATGTATTATCTTCAACATGCTCCAGTTGAAGATGGATGTGCCGGTTGAGAGCTGAGTTTATCACGAAGAAAACAAAACCTTGTTGCAGCAAGGGGCTTTGTGAACAGAACAAGTCAGCTGCTGTTCTTCACTAGGAATGTACCTGACATCCAGTTGCTTGGATTGAATCTTTTCATGAATGAAATGTACGTCGATCTCTATATGTTTAGCCCAAGAATGAAATGTTGGGTTGAAAGCTAAAGTGATGGCTCCCTGATTGTCACACCATAAGATGGATGGACCCAGGGAGGAAAGCAAATTTCTTGAAAGATCGAAGTGATCCAAATAACATCAGTGGATGCCATTGCCAAAGAACGATATTCAGTTTCTGTGTTGCTTCTGGCTACAACATTATGCTTCCTAGAGCTCTATGATAAGATGTTAGACCCAAGTTTAGCACAAAATCCTGAAGTACTGCGACGATCATCAACATTTGATGCATAATTCGCATCAACAAAAGAAGTTAACCTGAAATTAGAAGTAAAGATAAGAGAAAAAGTTAAGCCAAAAGAGATAGTGCCCTGTATATAACGTAATACCCTTTTGCAAGCCCTCCAATGATTATGTGTAGGAGATTGAAGAAATTGAGGCAGCTTATTCACAGAAAATGATATATCAAGCCAAGTCAATGTGAGGCATTGAAAAGCACCAATGATGCTCCTATATAAATAAGACTGATCAAAAGGAGGACTATCGTTAGATGCAAGAGTGATGCTGGGACATAGAGGTGTGGAACAAGGCTTGCAGAGAGAGAGAGAGAGAGAGAGAGAGAGAGAGATTTGCTTTGCCAATGATATCCTTTTGCGTACTTGGACTGAGTCAGAGTAAGTGTGGATGAAGACATATGTGCTTCAAGGCCCAGAAAGTAGTTGATAGGACCTAGAAGTTTAAGAGAAAACTTCCGAGTAAGAGTGCTGATTAGTGAAGAGATGGATGATGGATCACAACCAGTGATGAGAATGTCATCTACATAGACAATATCTTGCCATTGCACCTCTTGAAGAATAAGCAATAATCAGTGACCAAGGTTGTAGAAGTCAGAAATCGGTAATCCGATGCTTTTTGGCCGGCTAGCGCCTAGGACCGCCTAGTCTCCGCCTATTTTTTTTTTTTAAATATAAAAATACAAAATTTGGGCCGCCTAGACCCAAAAACGCCTAGAAGTGTCAATTTTACAGAAATCGGGTTGGCAAGAGGCCGCCTAGGTTGATTTCTGCATCACCGTCAGCGACAGAGTGCACCAATCCTTGGCCAATAAGAAATTGCTTCAAAGTATCATATCATGCCTTTGGAGCATGCTTCAAACCATAAAGAGATTGCAAACATGAGAAGGTCTGACAGTGTCAACAAAACCCTCAGGTTGAGATATGTAGACTATCTCATGAAGTGTCCCATTGAGAAAGACATTATTGATATCAACCTGTTGAATTTCCCAACCAAAGGAGACTGCCAAAGTGAACATAATTCTCAGTATGATAGGTTTGACTACAGGGCTGTAAGTATGAAAGAAATCAATGCCTACATTTTGTTGAAACCTCTAGCAACTAATCTGGGTTTATATCTATCAACCATACCATCCTTTCTATATTTCACCCTGTAAATCCACTTTGGGGAAATTAGATTCATGTCTGAACTGAAGGGAACTAAATCCCATGTATGGTTCTTGATCAAGGCATCATTGCATAGCCTCTTTCCACTGTGGTTGAGCCAAAGCCTGAGTGATTGTATCTGGTTTAGGTATAGGTAAAGTAGTGAGAAGGACTTTGGGCTCACTGATTCCTGCCTTAGAACAAGTGACCATAGAATGAGTGTTAATAAGGGATGAAGTAGAGTGGATAGGAGAAACTGATGAAGAGAATGGCTTATTGAGCCTAAGAAGCTCATTAGTTGAATAATCAGACTAATGTAATGGGGAGTATGTAGATGGACATTGGGCAGGAGTAGAAGAAAGAAGAGAATGACCTATAGTGGATGGAATATTTGGAACTGGGGAGGTATAGAAGGAGAAATGACAGCCTTGGTGGTAGGTTTGGGAATGGATGATGCAGCTGAAGGAAAAAGAGAGGAAAAAGAAAATTCCAACTCATTGTACTCAACTTTACTAGATATATATACCCTCCCAGAAGGATGAAGATATTTGTATCCCTTGTGTATAGGACTATATCCCAGAAATATACTTTTGGTTGATATGAATTGAAGTAAGGAGTTGTTATAAGGCCAAAGGAAGGGGTAGCAAGCACACCCAAAAACCCTTTGGAATTGATAATTTGGTAGTGTATTGAATAAAAAATGAAAGGGAGAAGAGTTTTAAGTATGGGAGTGGGAAAAGTGTTGATAAGGAAGAGGGCAGTATGAAATGAGGACCACCAATAAGTCATAGGAAGGCCACTGTGAGCAAGCATAGGAAAGTCTAATTCTATAACATGTTGATGTTTTCTTTCCACCAAGCCATTTTGTTGATGTGTGTATGGATAAGAGTGCTTGAGTTGTATGCCTTGAGCAGTAAGCATTTTAGTAAGGGCAACAAATTCACTGCCTGTGTCACAATGAATTGCCTTAATCTTTCTGTTGCCTATCAACCAATGATAAGAACTGAGGAAAAATAGTGGTCATCTCAGATTTCAGATGCATAGGATATATGAAGAGTATTTTGTAAATTCATCAACAAACAAAAAGTAATACTTGAACCCTTCATAAGATGAAACAGAAGCTGGACCCCAAATATCAGTGTGTATAACATATAATGGAGAAATAAAAGTATGTTGAACAGAAGGAAATGATTTCTGATGCATTTTGCCCAAAATACAAGAGTCACAAAAACATCTTTAGGTACAAGTACACTAATGGAATGCAATACAATAGAAAGAGTAGGATGGCAAGGATGTCATAGTCTCCTATGCTATAAATTATATTTATTGGAATTAGAAACTGCAGCAACATTACAATCAAACTGTGAAGAAGAATGACCAAACAGATGGTGTGTATAAGCTTCCTATCCAGCTGATATAACCCTTGGTTAAAAGTTCCTCTTAGTAGAACCCTGTGAGTCCTCAGATCCTTAACAACGCTACGAGTTGAGTAGAATTAAATAACTGCATCATTATCTTTAAGAAATTGAGAGATACTAACCAAATATTTAGTAATGTCAGGCACATGTAGCACTCTATTCATACTGACCAAATGAGATTGATGTAAAGTGGGCAAAGTAAAAGAAGTAGTGTTCTTAATAAAGAGTGAAGAGCCATTACCAACAAGTAAGGCAGATGTACCTTTATAAAGAGCTTGAATTTGAAGATTTTACAATTGAGAAGTAACATGGTGAGTAGCACCAGTGCACCACTGTCCATATACCACTCAGAACCTGAAGACTGAGCTACATCAGAAGCATTAGTATGATTAAAGGACTGATTAGAACTAGTAGAACCAGATTGAACCATGTTAGCTTGAGGAGGTCCACCAGAATACATGTCAACACCAAGAAAAGTGTGATCAAATCTCTTGTAAAACTTTGTAGCAATATGGTTGGGTTTACCACACAACTGACAATAGATCTTTGGCTTGGAAGAGAACCAGAATTTGGCTTTCTGTTTACCAGAGTTCTGCTTGTGATTAACATTGGCAATATGTGCTGGAGTATATGTACCAGTTGTTGGTAAGGCAAAAGAAGTAGAGGTAGTGTGCTGTTGAATTCTCATCTTATGAGTCTGCAATATAGATTGAACCTCTGTGAGAGTTGGTAAAGAGCCACGGGTAGTTAAGTACACCACAACCGATTCAAATTCAGCACCAAGGCCACTTAGAACATAAAGAACCAGATCCTCATCAGGAACAGAATATCCAACAACAATTAAGCCATCAGAAGTAGTGCACATCTGAAGCACATACTCATCAATGGAATAAACACCTTTCTTTAGAGTCTGTAGTTGAAGACACATAGTCATTGCACGAGCCTTCGACTGAGGCTGGAATAAATTTTCCAGAATGTCCCAAACTTGATAGTAGTTAGCATATCTGCTAACCTGACCAAGCATCAATTCGGTAATCGAGCTTAGCATCCAGCTGAGAAGAAATCGATCTCTGTGAAGTCAATCAACATATCCATCAGATGAGGAAGAAACTGGAAGACTTTTGATTAATAGAACATCTTCAAAGCCATGAGCCCGAATAGAGGCTAAATTTGAGTGCGCCAAAACAAGTAATTTTGGCGATCAAGACGAATATGTAATTTAATGAAATTGGGAAGATGATTAGCCATGAGTAAGAACAGTGGAAGATAGAGTAAGGATCGAAGAAGGAAGATGAAGATAAGAAGAATATTTAAAGACGTGAAGAAACGAAGGATTGAAGGTATGTAGATTAACTAGAAACTTGAAGAACAACTGTTGAAGATAACCGAGTAATTGACTCGAAGGAAACACAGAATAGAGGAGAAAAAACAAGCTCATGATACCAAGTTAAAATTAAATATATTTTTCCATAAATGAATTGAATGCAATACAAAGCTATTTATTGAGTGTTCTCATGTATTGAGTAACTAACTGACTAACTCATAACTAATCTAACAAATTAACTCCTACTATCTGTGTTAACTGCCGGATGCATGCATGACATTGCATGTATATATGTGAGGTATGCATGTGAGCTGATATCCGAGTGAGTGCATGCATCTGAGCTGATATTGCTTGAACATGTATTATCTTCAACAAATACATATAATAATCTCAATTTCTTTGGACAAACGACTCTTAAATAATAATAATAATGATCTAAAACATGGATCTTTGAACTAATTTCTTATTTGTAAAATATATTTTTTAATTAGATCTCTCATACTCAAAATAATCATAAACTATCATAGTCTTTCTAATTACCGTTTCCAAACATCTTTAAATTACATTTTATGCCAATATTGAACCCTTAATAATTGGACGCAAGAACATTTTGCTATTATCGCATTTTCTCTATTTGAATGAAATGCTATTTAAATAAAAATAATCCATTTCCTTTAATACTTACAAACAATTCTCACATTGAAACTCACGACGAAATCAATTGGGAAGTCAATTTAGAAATGAGGGAGTACACATTATCAAGAACAAATATTTGTATGATATGTGCAAGTTTTTTACAAACATTCTCCACCTCATAACTACTTTCATAGTATGAAATGACATATTCTTTTAAGATAAAAATGTAAACTGGAGTTAAGTAATAAAATAAAAAAGTGAATTATTTTCTTTTTTGGAGTGTGAGAATAATATTGAGACGTTAAAAAAATATAAATATAGAAATAATTGCAGGATAAAAACTAAAAAGAATCTTTATTGATATACATTATATTTCCTCATGTCCACAATAAGCACGCTTATAGGTATTGAGACATGTTAAAAAAGAAAAAAAAAACAAAAATAAGTGTATTATGAAGATATTGTGAGATTCATTTATGAATATTAAAAGGTTATTTATGAAAAATTAAAATAATTGAACAATTAAGTGCTAGTTGAAGAATAAAAATAAATTTTGAGTAATTAAGTGTGGTAGCTCGAAGGATGAGGGAAATTTGAATAATTAAGTGACACTCTTGTTGGATGAACAAATAAACAAGTGAATGTATATTTGGTGGAAGGAGACTATACTTAATTCGATTATATAAGAAAATTCACTACTATATAGTATATACTCACTCTTATACAAAAAAAAAAAAAAAATTGGAGGATTACACAGGTGTTATGAGTGCAAAGAAAGTGAAATAAAGATCAGATGAGCAAGTACTGCTGATTAACTGAACATTATACTATCAGCTGAAGGGGGTCAGCTGATAGGTCTGCTGATGGTCATCTGATGGGGTCAGCCGAGATCATCTGGGAAGTCTACTGAGGTCATCAGGAAAGTTAACTAAGTCATATGGTATATCAGCGGAGTCAGCTGAGGAGGTCAGCTGAGGTGTCAGGATGATTGGTTAGGACGACAGTCAGGATGACTGGTCAGGATGGTCAGTCAGGATGATGGTCAGGATGGTTGGTCAGGTCAGGATGATGGTCAGGACTGGTTAGTCAGGATGAAGATCTACTGATGATATCAGCTAATGAAAGTCTACTGATGATATCAGCTAATAAAGGTCTACTGATGAAGGTCTACTGATGATATCAGCTGAGTACTCAGACTCAGCTGAGGACATATCACATCAGCATACAAGAAAGGAGCATACTGACTCTAAGTCAGGAATTAAACCAAGAATCAGTTACGAAGCGGTTTAAACTTCCAAGTTGGACAACTGGCGATCAGTTTTAACAGAATTAAAACTGAAAACCGTTGGGCTCTGATCATTGATCATTTTCGGTTGCAACTGTAGCAGTTTCTTGTTAGTTGGTTACGATCACAAGCATTAATTAGGGTTTTCATACTCCTATATATATACACATCTATGTATAGGGAAAGTAGAGAAAAAAACAAACACAGAAAACACTCAGTATACTCTAGAGAGATCCAAAATACTTGTAATTTGTATCATCTTCCATTGATTAGTGAGAGAGGTGCCCTCATCCGTGGACGTAGATCATTTCTGATCGAACCACTTAAATCTTGGTGTTCTTCAATTTCTTTATTCCAATTGATTTCAAACAATCATTGTTAACTCAACAATAGGAGTACATTCTTCAGATCCAAAGTCAACCTAATACATTTAACTTTCTAATTTACAAAATAAAGTTAATTACAATTTAGTATTCTCTATACAGGTCTAACTGCATTAAGGTATGTGAATCTTTGGTTATTTAGTTTAGGTGCAAATTTATTAATAAAAGAGCATGCAGTTCTCACTTTTTACCAAATCGTCAATCACTCACATCTGCCTGCCTCCGCCGTCACTCCTCACCAATCTCGGTAAATTTTAGGTGTGTACCTAAAATTTACCGACAGTGGTGAGGAGTGACGGCGGAGGCAGGCAGATGGACCAGATGACCGATTTGTGTGCATGGCGGAGGGGTTTCATTGGAGAGTCGAAGAAGGGAAAAAAGTTCATAGCCTCGAGATACTCTGCCGTCTGAAGCTTATGGTCATAACAACGCCGCTGCTCCCATTCCCAGAGAGGAAGACAATGAGGTGTGTATGATTACTCATACTTACGTACACTTATTTAGGAAATGCACTTCCAAATCTGGGATTTATAGTCCCAGTAAGGATTTTCAGTCAAATTTTCTCTCTAATTTTTTTTCCACACCAGATGTTTGTGTAATTGCTTCAATGGTTTCCTCTTCTCACCTGAGGTGTCATCCGTGATTTTTCTCTCAAAATATGAACCATCATCAGTTTTCACATCCGATTTGGGGGTCCGGTGAAGAAGGGTTTTCATCGAGAAGAGGGTCCGTCGAGGAAGGTGGATGCCAATTTGGTTTGAGCGATGAATTGTTGTAATTGCCCAGTCATTTCTTCAGATTTTTCGATTCCTTCTCTATTGTACGAGATTTGGAGATCTGAGTGGTTTATCAGATGTCATTGTACATGCTCGGTGAATTTTTTTGAAAATTCGTACATGCCCGGTGGCCTTTGTACAGATTTGGGGGAGATGCCTTCATACTGATTAAGCTTTAGGAGAGTGTATTCCTTTTTTTTCTACTATGGATTTATGCGTTTTGGCTATGGCTAGAGTGAGATTTCTGTAAATTTTAGCCGGAAATTTTATAAATTTAGTCAGATCTTTTAGTAAATGGACCATTCTTGTTAATTATAAAACATGTCATTCCTATTAATTTTTGTAATCCGATTTTATGCCCTTTGCTTTCCCTTATTTTTCTTATTTGTGTTTTCTTGTGTTTGTTTCAAAGATTATTTTTGTTATGTCCTTTTTGGTGCATTAAATGTGTTGAAATCAGAAGATCTATGAGACTTATCTAGTTTGGATGTAGAAAAAAATTAATATAATACTGTTGACAAGGCGAACTACCGAAAGACGATCAGGAGATTATCACAAGGCTACGAAGGTCGCCGGGGTGAGCAGGAGCTAAGCCACTGGTTTAAACCGAGGCCAGCATAAGGGAGCTCGGCGAGGTAAGCAAGGACCTCGCCCGAGCACCCAATAGGCCGAGGCCAACTGCCAGGGGCACCAAGAGGGGAGGAGACTGCGGGCCAGCTTCTCCTCTCGAGAGGGAGCTCACCCCGTTCGAGGAGACCTCGCCGAGGTCCACCGCTGCATTATCCCTAAAAATCGCACAAGGCAAAAGAGCTCGCTAGGTAGCTCACCTAGCCCAAGAACCTGGTTAGTGGGTGTACGAATAGGATATGTGTATGTAGTGGGACATAGCATTGTAAAGGTAGCATTGTGAGAGACCAAAATGAAGGTTACGAACCTTCGTCAACACCGAAAGCCATATAGGCTCACAAGGTACCACCTCAAACTTGCACACCTATAAATAAGCTCTCTCTTGTACTATTCACAACTTACTTAATCATAATACACAAACACTTTCTCTCTCTAAACTCTCCACTTTCTCTCTCTATATTATCCATCCAAAAACACAATTCTTGGATAATTGTTTGATAGGATTAACACATTTTAATAGCCACATAACAAATACCGTTAGTAAATTCTATCAACAATTTGGCGCTAGAAGGAGGGTACTCGAACTCAAAAAATTCAAGAGTAAATAGTGTGAGTTGTTTGAAGATTTAAAGATTTGAAGGTGTTCTTGACCAAAGCTCAAGAACACTTGAAGATACACACATATTTTCACTCCTTGAACGAAAACCCAGATTTCCGGGCAAGAAGCTGGATTTTTGGGTCCCTAAAATCTGTCAAAAAAGGGTTTTCAAACACACACGTGTACACGGATAAACTGGATTTCGGATAATTCATTGCACGCAAGGCTAGACAAAAACTCGGACAAAGTCACCCTGGCCGGACGTAAGGAACCTCGGCGAGCTTCCCTGCTGACCTCGGCGAGCTTCCCCCGACGTAAACCCAAAATGCCTAAGGAACAGACCTCGACAACCATTAGGAGGTGGAAGGGCGGCAACCAGGACCAGGGCGAGGGAGAAACCTCGCGCCCAGCTCCCCAGAAGAGCAATGCTCCGCGACCTCCCCGGGTTTTGGTGGCTCAAGAGGAGTTAAACCCCGCTCTGAGGGATCTCGCCAACAACACCGACGAGCTCCAATGCACGATTGCAGCATTGCAAAGGTTGCAATAGAGGCAGCTTGACGAGCTCGCCTTGGTTCCTCGGTGAGCTCAAGCCACTGAAGCTAGGGAGCAGACAAGGCCGACCCAGGGCACCCAGACCCGGGGTCAGTATAGCCACTTCCACATTGAGCAGGAGGCGAGCTCGGCCCAAGCTCGCCAGCACCGGGAACGAACAGGAAAGACCAAGGTGGTGGAGGAGCCCGTCCCGTACACTGGGCGAGCTTCGGCCTACACCGAAGCATCCGGCACCCACCAATCATTGAGGAGGGAGGTCCTCCAGGGCAGGTTGGGGCCGAGGTGCGGAGAAAATGAACGAACGGTGGCCCCAGCCGCATCACAGGTGGGAGAATTGGATCTACAGCCTCGTAGGTCCACCCATGATCGATTGCGGAGGCCCGCAACTGACAGATTGGGCCCCAACGGCGGGTGCAAATTCTGACCCGTCACGGAGGGGTCACCCCAGAGTGAGGTGCCCCGGGGGCGTGTGTCCACGAGGCGCACGACCTTTGAGCAACCTCCGCCGGAGGTGACCCACAACGATGAGCTGGCCTTGCTAAAGAAGGTCGTTGAAATGCTACAAGCCCAAGTAGCAGCCAAGTCTGACGGACCTGGCGCCACCACTCTCCCCACATCTCCATTGGCACCTGCCATACTCAGAGCACTGGTCCAGAAGAAGGTCCAATTCTCGGTGATGTCTGCATATGAGGGCGAATCCTACCCGAAGGTCCACTTGGCCAAGTATGCAGACTTTATGATTTCAGTGGGTGCCACCGACTCCACTCAGTGCCGGAACTTCCCGGTGACCCTTGGGTACCGAGCTCACCGCTGGTTCTCATCACTCGCCCCGGGGTCAATCCACTCATTTGGCCAACTATCACGGGAATTCTTGGCCCACTTCTCCGGGTTTGGATCCTACCTAACCCAGAAACACCGACTCGCCAACATCCACCAAGGCGAGAACGAGACCAACCAGCAGTATCTGGAAAGGTTCGATAAGATACTGCTGGAAGGCGAGCCAGTGAGCGAGGACACCAAAGTCTTCGCAGTGATGGCCGGGCTCCGAAAGGGCACCAATCTCTGGAAGGAAATGCACCTCGTATGTCCGAACACTTACACCGAATTTCACCACAAGGTGGGAGTGTTCGTAGCTATGCAGGAGGCCCTCCAGAAAGAGATCGGTGCCTCAGAGGAGAGGAAGCCATATGGGAAGAAGTCCGGGGGCACATACAAAGCTCCCCGGAACTTGAAGGCTTTCAGTGACGGGGATGAATTCAAAGAGAAGCTCAACCAAGTCCTCACTGTCTCCGTCGACCACGTCTTTACTGCGGTCAAAGACATAGCCTTGTTGGAGGAGCCGAGGAGGATCCGCCAAGACCGCGCGAAGCTCAACCTCAACAAATATTGTGCCTATCACCAGTCGATCGGCCACTTCGCCAGCGAATGCCGAGACCTCCTCAAATAACTATGGAAATTTTATGAGGATGGGAAGCTGGCCGAGTTCGTGAAGAAGGCACCGGCGAAGAGGCCCATGTTCAAGAGGAGGGAAGCCTCCGATGATGAAGAGGAGGACGCGGGCCAACGCGGTCCTCAAAATAGGCGAAGGGTACCTCCCCAACCTCAACAGAACCTGGAACCCACTCGAGAACTCCTAGTTCTCGAAGAAGAGATCGGAGCTGCCGGAGGTCTCCAGGATGGGGGATCCTCCATTTCCAGAAGAAAGAGAAAGGCCGAAATCTGGGCCATAAACCAGGTCCAGCTCCAGACCCGTCGCACAACCCACCGATGAGCTAACATTCTACTCGGTGGACCTGGAGGGGGTACTGACGCCCCACAACAACTCGTTGGTGATAACAACCAACATCATGAACGTCCGAGTTCACAGAATACTTGTGGACACCGGCGTCTTCACCAACATTCTCTTCAAATCCACCTTAGATGCCTTAGGTGATTTTGAGTCGTATATAGAACCTAGCAACACTAGGATAGTGGGGTTCAGAGAAGTTGTAACCGTCCCCCTAGGTACGATTAGGTTGAGCGTCCAGCTTATATCGGCTGAGGACCCGGAGCGGAGACTGACTAGGTTAATTGATTTCCTCGTTGTTGACCAGCAGTCCTCCTACAACGGGTTCCTTGGCCGCCCCTTTATCAATGAATTTAAAGTGGCGTGTTCGACCTACAATTATTGTTTGAAATTCCCAACTCCGAAAGGTGCCGGAACCATCAAAGGCGACCGAGAGTGTTTGCTCCAAATTAAAAATGGCCGGGTCAAGAAATCTGTGACCCAGGTTCACATCCTTGAAGAGGACGGACAGATTCCCGCAGACGAGCCGAACATCCTAGACATCATCTCAACAGAAACTGAGTTGATGGAGGTAGGCGACCTGCAGGAAATCGACCAAGTCCCTGAACCTACGCAGGAGGCACAATCGGCACCGATGGAGGGAATAGAGGGGACCCAAAATAACCAAGTGCGGGAACCAGTGCAAGGTCCACAACCTAAGCCCACGGACATTGACGAGGTCCAAGATAGGGAACCTGCGGGAGGCCAAGAACCGGCGCCAATGAATGTTGCACGAACCTGCACGAATGTCACAAGAGGAGTGAGATGAGTTCATCAGCGACCCGAGGTGGAAAAGTCAGAAGAGGAAAGCCACTCCCATGAAAGAATTAACGGCACTTCCGGTGGACCCGGAAAGGGACTTGGAACTCTTCATAGGTTCCGAATTGCCAGAACCGTACCGGTCGAGGATGGAGCTGTTTCTGATGTCCAAATTGGACGTGTTTGCCTGGTCCCATGAAGATATGACGGGGATCCCGTTGGAGCATGCTTGCCATCGACTTAACATAGATCCGACGAGGAGACCTGTACGTCAAAAGCGAAGAAAGTACGAACCAGAAAAGTACGCGGCCCTAACGACCCAAGTCGGAAAGTTGTTGGACAACAAGCTGATCAAAGAAGCCTTGTGCCCGCAGTGGGTCGCAAACCCCGTCCTAGTGAAGAAGCACAATGGAACGTGGAGACTATGTATCGACTTCACGGACCTAAACAAGGCGTGCCCGAAAGACAACTTCCCACTACCCCACATCGATCAGCTTGTAGATAGCACCACCGGCCATGAGATGATGACATTCATGGACGCTTTCGCGGGCTATCACCAGATAGCATTGCACCCGGATGACTAGGAACATACGGCGTTCTACACCAACAAAACACATGTATTGCTGGGAAAGAATGCCGTTCGGACTTATCAACGCCGGAGCAACCTACCAAAGGTTGGTGAATAAAATGTTCGACCAGCACATCGGTGAATCTATGGAGGTGTACGTGGACGACATAATTGTCAAGAGTTTGAGAAAGGAGGATCACCTTGACCACCTGAAACAAACTTTTGACATACTACGCCACTACAACATGAAGCTGAACCCCAAAAAGACCAGTTTCGGCGTACATTCGGGAAAGTTCATGGGGCATCTGGAGAGCCAACGAGGAATAGAGGTCAACCTGACGCAGGTCCAATGCATAATCGAGATGGGTGTGCCTGATTCCGTACAGAAGATCCAAAGGTTGACCGAGTGCATGGCGGTCTTGAACAGGTTCATCTCCAGGTCTGGCGACCGGAACCGCCCATTCTTCGAGGCAATCAAGGCAAATACGCGGAGGTACAAGTTGGCAGCTAAGGCCAACAAGCTGCACCTTAAAAACCACTTCGTGTGGACAAGCGAATGCCAACGAGCCTTTGAGGGCATTAAAGCATACCTGGCTGACACGCAGGTCCTGTCAAAGCCTATACCTGGTGAAAAACTATACCTGTACCTCACCGCTTCGGAGGTGGTCATCAGCTCCGTCCTGGTCCGAGAAGAGGAAAAAACACACCTACCAGTGTACTACGTAAGCCAAGTCTTACACGAAGCTGAGTTGCGGTACACCCCGACAGAGAAGCTATCCTATGCACTGGTGATGAGTGTTAGAAAATTGAGGCCCTACTTCTTCGACCACCCGGTAGAGGTGCTGACGACGTTCCCACTATGTTAAATATTGCAGCGCCCAGACACCGCCGGACGTTTGCTGAAGTGGTCACTAGAAGTTAGCCAATACGGTATAACCTACGCACCCCAAACAACGATCAAGGGATAAGCGCTCGCCGACTTTATCATCGAACTAACTTTCCCACAAGATCCGACGAGGGGACGTATAGCTCCGTGTCACCTCTATGTTGACGTGTTGGTCCCAAAGGCAGGTTTTGGGAAGAATACACTTGAACAAGTCTAGAAGGGGAGGGGGGGGTTGAATAGACTTGTAAGGATTCAAAAACCTTTTTCAAATTTACTGATTTATTCAGAAAATCAGCAGACTACTTGAGGTAATCTGAATTTTGAAATTAGTGCGCTGTGTATAGTGCGGAAACGTTTTAAAGAAAATTTGATTTTAAGTGATGTGCACAGATAAGAACAGAAAGAAATACGAAGAGACACAGGGGTTTATAGTGGTTCGGACCAACTGTCCTACATCCACTCTCCTCAATCCAACTTGGACTTGAGGGGCTCTCCACTAACTCACTTACTCACTTTCTTACACAATTTTGAGAGTACTACTCTCTTTACAACTTGTCAATGCTATAATTGCAATTGACTTCTCACAGCTTCTACAAAGCTTTTACAAAAGATAAGTATGGATGGTGTTTTTTAGCGTAAGTGATAAAACTGACAGAGTATTGGCTAGCTTAATGTGCGTGTGAATCCAATACAGAAATTATCACAGTTACTCCAATTTATAGGATCAAATAACTAGCCGTTGGAATGGACTAGAAATCTAAGATCCTATAATCTCGTATTCAATCAATCATTGTGATTGATTGAATTTCCTTCTTGATTCCCGTCAATCTTCGCGACCTTCAATCAATCAAGTTTGTCCCCTTGATTGATTGATCCTTTATTCTGGGAATCTTCCTTTTATATCGCAAGTTAACCTTTTAAATTGATTCCGAAGAATCTGGGCTGAGCACAGGACCTCAGCTGATCTGTCTCCTCAGCTGGTGTATCAGTCTGCTGATACTTGGACCTCAGCTGATGTGCAAGTCTGCTGGTGTGCACCTCAGCTGGTCTTCTTGACTTCGTCTGAATAAGTCTTTTATCCATGGTCCTTGTCTTGTCTGTGACGTGCTCTCAGCTGATCAGCTAATCTTCAGATATCAGCTGATCTGCTCTTCAGCTTATCGGCTGATGTAAACTTCTCTGATGATCTGCTTTCGATGCTCCAGTGTCAGCTAATTAAATCTTCTGTCTTCTAAAATCGGCTAAGTCCACAAGGTCTCAGCTGGTCTTCTCTTCTATGAAAGCTTCGGATCTTCTAGGCAGCAAGGTAGGTTCCCCCTTACTCGAACCTATCTAATCCTAACTACTCATCAGCTGACTAACATGTTCAGCTGGTCCTATTACAAGCTGATTTGTTTTATATCATCAAAACATCTAACACAGATATCCTAACAAGTTCCCCCTTTTTGATGATATCAAAACCAACTCAGCTGATCTCAACAGATAAACATATTCAGTCAAAATCAAGATCACATAGGACAGAAAAGAAGATCTTTAATTAAGATCTTTTAGACAGAATCAAAACGCAGCTGACAACAAGTAGTTGTCTGGAATCATAAAGCTTTATTAATAATAATCAAGAGAGAAATAACAAACAGAGGTAAAGATACCTAATCCTCAGCTGACTCAGCTGGACTATTACATGAGGAGCGATCTTCTGCTGCTGAGCGGAACTTGCAACCAGTCTAAGAATCTCTTCTCTATTTCCTTCAAAGCTGGCAAAGAGTTGTCAGAAAGCTGATGGAAGAGTTGAGTGATCTGCAGCCAATGTTTCCTGATTTCCACCCAATCTATCTTTCCACTCACATCAGTTGGAGTAGGAAGATATTCAATCTCTGGCAACTCTGGCTGAACCTCTACCTTAAGCATCTCTTCTGTGATAGCTCTGAAGAACTTAGGAAAAGTTTCCTTCAACCAATCTCTGAACTCAGCATTTTTCTCTCTCTCTCCTCTGGTATCTTCTCCTCGAAGGACATAGAAGTGGATCATAGTTTTGGCTTTTATGGTTTTCCAGAGATCCACCAGCTCATCAGACAACTGATTGTAGAACATATCAATTGGTCCATCAACTAGAGGCTCATTTGGATCTCTGATGAACTTTCCACTCCTAGTCCTGCTCCCTTGAGCTACTGCTTTCCCTTTCTTCTTCAGCTTCCTCTGATATCTTCTCTCAAGCTCATCATTTATTTCCCTCTCCTGCCTCTTCCTCCTCTCCTCAGGGGTTTCTTTCTCAGCTAGCTGCAACTCCTTAGCCAGCTTTTCATCCAGATCAGCATTCATAATTCTTTTCTTCTTTTCCCTTTCTACAGCGACAACTTCTTGCTTCTGTAAAGCCTCCGCCATTTTCTGATCTCTCAACTCCTGAGTTTTCTGAGCAGCCATCTTCCTGATGTTGATGTAATCTTCAACATTTTCTATCCTAGCAGATAGAACTCCTTGATTATCCACCAGAAGAGCTCTCAGAGAGGCTATCTCAGCTTACAAGGCAGCAATAGCAGCTGAGTTCTTCTCTTCCCCCTTTTTGATATCATCAATTACTGCAGCAGAGGGTAGAGAAGTGGGAAGCTTGTCCACAATATCTTTCAGGTCCTCCTGACCATGTTTGCACTCAGCAATTTGTCCTTCCAACCGTTCAGAGACCAATCTGAATCTCTCAGACTCAGCAGCAAGAGAGGCAGATGCATCATCATTGAAAGCTCTGGCAGTTGCCTTGAAGCTCTGGAGAGTATTGAAGAATTCAATGCGAGTGGCATACAAGCTGTCCTCCATAGCTTCCTTCAGCTTGTTGCGATGGTCCAGCAGGACTTGATGAACATGAGCTTCAATCATAGAGGGGGCAGCAGACTTGGCAGCCAGAAGAGTAGCTTTGACCTCCCTGATGTGGTCATCAAAATAGCCTTTTAATTGTTCCAAGAGTGCAGGAGTTACCTGATCAGCAGGGGAGATCTCAAAATGTGCTGCTGGAGGAACAAACTCAGTCTCTGCTATTTCAGGGCAGTCCAGGGCCACACCATCTTTGAGCAACAGAGCTCTGGCCACTTTCCTCAGCCCTTCAGGGGATGTCAGCTGGGATGGAGCCTTAACCTCCAAGGCCTCCATCAAAATTTCCTCCCATTCAGTGAAAGCTGCCTCTCCCATCTCCTTAAGTAGGGCCAGAAAGAATGTGACTAGGCTAGGCCATCAGCAAGGATGTCTTGGTAGGCTGGATAGGGGTTGAGTTCAGGAATGTAGAGGGAAATGTGAGCTAGGGCAGATATGATCATCCCTCGTTCAAGAGGCCCCTTTGAACGATGGTGAGATAGGCGTGCTTGCTTGGCCATTTCTGAGGGGGAATTGGGGTTATCGAGAATTATAGGTTCAGGGTGAGAGGGTTTGGGGGTAGCTGAAGGCTCTCCAGAGGTAGCCATCTCCTCTGGTTCATTGCCGACTGGGATTTGTGATGGTGAGGGATCGGCTGGGGTTGAAAAGTGTTGGGAAGGATCAGAAAAGGGTGTGGGAGAAGCTGACCTGATAGGTGAGGCAGCAATAGGTGTGTCTGCTGATGGTGTATCAGCAGAGGAATGAAGAACCTCTGTCTCAGCTACTGAGGGTTCAGCTGACTCCCTCCCCTTTGACTCGTCTTCCTCTGCATCAGAGCCAGTGGCAGAAGCATCATCTGATGTAGCCTTCTCAGCTGACTCCTCCTCATCCTGCTCTTCTTCTCCAGAAGACTCAACATCCAGCAGAGTAGGCTTCTCTGCTGAAGTTTTCTCCCTCTTCAGACTGCTTAGCAGAACAGTATCCTCTTCCTCATCTGAATCAGAATCAAAGGAAAGCTTCCTTTGAATTGGAGTGGTGTCTTTCTTGGTTTTCTTCTGTTTACCACCTCCAGCAGGCATTGGAGCCTTCCTCTTCTGCTGCTTCCTATGACCAGCAGAAGGTCCAGGGGCAACAGCTACTGTATCAGCATCAGAATCTGAATCAGCTGGCCCAATAATATCCAAGTTACTTTCCCTTAAAAACTTGGTGTGGTTGTACTCAACAACCCATTCCTCATCCCACTCATGCTGGGGCAGCAGATGATTCAGAAGAATAGTGATCTTGGTGGCCATGGAACACTTGGATTTAAAACTGTAAATCTGCTCCCCATTCACCTCCTTCACCAAGCACCTCTTGGACTCCTGCTCCAGGCGAAACCATAGCAGACTCACCCAGTCCGCTTGCACCCCATCAAGAATGGTGCGGGCCACACTCAGGCGGAGTTTGGTAATGGCGTCCAAACTCCCCTGTTCCGCCAAGATGACCTTGGTCACCACATCCATCAGGAACCAAAACCGCCTCCTCAGCATGGATTTCTTCAGGTTCGTGGTGGTGTCTCTGTAACTCGCCCTGGCCATCAACTGAAAAGTCTCCAGGTAGTCAGCTTCCTTGTATTTGTGGGGTTGGACACCGGAGGAGGATAGGCCAAAGATATCAGCGACAGCATCCTTGGAGATAACAACAGCGACTTCATCAACCAAGGAGCCGATGGAATCTATGCTAAACTGAGCCTTAAGAAGGAATTGAAAGGCATAGAAGTTTAGGGTTTTATGGTCAGGGGGGGTCATGGAGATGAAGGTTCGGAGATTTTGATTTTGGAGAAGGTTTAGGATTTCTCTGATTTCAGGAACCCTAGTCGTGTCGAAATCGACACACATCTCTGCGTACATCTTTTCTTTGAAGAGCTTTTGCATTGTCTTAGATGCCATACCTTCAAAACAGGGTTTGAGTGCAGAAAGAATAGTATGCAGGAAAATGTTGGGCAGAAAGATTTAGGAACAGAAAATTTCAGAAAGAAGTTTAAAGGGATATATATAAGTATCGAGAGATATGAGCAGTTTTTCCAAAATTAAAACCGATCAGTTTTGATCGTAGATTTGTATTTTGCATCACACAAATCAAAGGTCCAGAATAAATGACCTTTGAGAATTTTGGAGGTGATGCGTGGGTGTCAGGATTTCGAAAGGTTTTGACCGCCTCAAAAGATTCTCCTTTTTGAAAAAGGTAATGATGAAAACACTTTTTGAGAAGATTTAGACGGTGTTAAATTAATTACAACTGACACCTTATTTGGAAAAAGGTAATAAATCCCCGATTTTTCGTAAACACAAAGATTTGATTGTCAATTTTCTAAAATAGTTTTTAGAAATTAGGGATTTATTAATTTTTGAAAAGATTTGATAGAGAAAGAAGTCGACATAAAGATCATAGAAATACTTATCGAGATGCTGACGTGGCAAAATCAGCTGATAAGAGCGATCCTTATGAAAATCTTTTCTGCTCGTCTGGGTCTTCAATGTCAGCTGACATGGACCAGCTGAAGCAAGGTGGCCTTGTCTGACTTTCATAACTTATTCCTGTATCAAGTTAGACATAACAAGATAGAGAAAGGAAAGGAAAGAGTAAGTAGACATACCAGATCAGCTGATGTGAGGATCAGCTGACTACTTCAGCAGAGTAGTCCTCAGCTGGGTACCAGCTGACTACCCGTTTACCCAAAAACTTTCTTTCTATAGAACTGCCCCTCCATTTATCATTCCTAATTCTGCTACTAATTCTCTGAATCTTGCCTCTGCTAAGGGTTTGGTAAGAACATCTGCTCTCTGCTTCTCCGTATGAATTTTCTCCATCCTGATATCTCCTTTCTCAGCATGATCCCGAAGAAAATGATGTCTTATGTCCACATGCTTACATCTAGTATGGAGAACAGGATTCTGAGTAATGGCTATTGCACTTGTGCTATCACAGAAGATGGGTATCTCTTCTGTGATCACATGGTAGTCCTTCAGCTGTTGTCTGATCCAGAGCAGCTGAGAACAGCAACTACCAGCAGCCATGTACTCTGCCTCTGTTGTAGAAGTAGCTACGGAAGTCTGCTTCTTGGAGAACCAAGATATCAGCTTACTTCCCAGAAACTGACATGTGTCAGAGGTTGATTTCCTATCAATCTTGCACCCTCCATAGTCAGAGTCTGAGTACCCACTCAGCTGAAAGTTGTCATCAGCTGGGTACCAGAGGCCTAGATTGTAAGTACCCTTCAAATGCTTTACAATCTTCTTTGCTGCTTCCAGATGAGATTTCTTAGGATTTGCCTGAAACCTTGCACACACCCCAACTGCAAAGCTGATATCAGGTCTGCTGGCAGTGAGATACAGCAGAGAACCAATAAGTCCCCTATATTGTGTCTGATCTACTTTCTCACCAGCCTCATCTGGATCCATGCTAAAATTTGCCATCATTGGAATCTTAGCTTCTCTGCTACTACTGATTCCAAACTTTTCTATCAAGTTCTTGGCATACTTAGCTTGGCTAATGAACGTTCCATTGGACATTTGCTTTACCTGCAGTCCAAGGAAATAAGTCATCTCCCCCATCATGGACATTTCAAACTTGCTGGTCATCAGCTTGCTGAACTCATCACACATCAGTTTGTTGGGGGAGCCAAAAATGATATCATCCACATATATCTGCACTAAGAGAATATCATTTCCGTCTTCCTTTCTGAACAAGGTTTTGTCTATCTTTCCTTTACTGAATCCACTATCCAGTAGGAACTGTGATAGAGTATCATACCAAGCTCTAGGTGCCTGCTTTAGTCCATATAAAGCCTTCTGCAACCTATAAACCTTGTTCCCAATCTCAAATCCTGGTGGCTGTTCCACATAAACTTCTTCTGCCAGGATTCCATTCAGAAATGCTGACTTGACATCCATCTGATATACTTTGAACCCCTTTGAAAACAGCGTAGGCCAGAAATAATCTAATGGCTTCTAGTCTTGCCACAGGAGCAAATGTCTCATCATAGTCAATCCCCTCTGACTGTGAATACCCCTGTGCTACTAGCCTTGCCTTGTTTCTAACTACTACATCATTTTCATCCTTTTTGTTCTTAAATACCCACTTAGTGCCTATGACCTTCTGATGTTTGGGCCTCTCTACTAGGGTCCAAACTTCTTGTCTTGCAAACTGATTTAGCTCCTCTTGCATAGCTACAATCCAGTTTGGGTCTTCAAGAGCTTCATGGATATTTTTGGGTTCTATCAGAGACACATAACAGCTGAATTGAGCACCCAAGTTTAGCTTTCTTCTGGTCTGAACACCTACACTTGGATCTCCTAGAATCTGTTCAGCTGGGAAATCAGACAATGTCTTCTTGCCCCTTTGAGGTGCCATAGTCTGTTCCTCTTGGGTCTTGTCTAAAATTCCCCCTTGGTTAGTGTCAGGAGTCAATGTGCCATCACCTGATGCTGATGAGGGCTTATCAGCTGATTTGGGCTCATCATCTGAATCTGAGTCTGATTCTATCCTAGGTACTACTACCTTAATCAGATCTGGCTTATCTGACAGATTCAGCTGATCCACCTCTTCTGCTAGCTTCTCCTTGCTGTACTCATGAAAAGATTCATCAAATACAACATGGGGTGTCTCCTCCACACAGAGAGAGACTTTATTAAAGACTCTATAGGCTTTGCTACTTCCAGAATATCCTAAGAATATTCCTTCAGCAACCTTAGCATCAAAAGTCTTTAACTTAGTCTTTCCATTGCCATGGATGAAACACCTACACCCAAAAGTATGGACAGAGGAAAGGTTAGGAGTTTTACCTTTGTACATTTCATAAGGAGTCTTCCCATGTCTCTTGACTGGTAGACACCTATTTTGGATGAAGCAGGCAGTATTGATGGCTTCTGCCCAAAATCTTTGAGGAGTCTGATATTCAGCTAACCTAGTCCTTGCTGCCTCCTTGAGGGTTCTGTTTCTCCTCTCGGCTAACCCATTCTGCTGAGGTGTTCTGGCAGCTGATGTCTCATGCTGAATACCATTATCCCTGCAATAGTCAGAAACAACAGAGTTAAGAAACTCAGTACCTTTATCACTTCTGATTCTGACTATGCTGAGGTCTAGCTCTTTCTGAATCCTCTTGAACAACTCCAGCATCTTGACCATAGTCTCATTCTTCTTGAACAAGAACACTACCCAAGTGAATCTTGTATAGTTATCAACAATCACCAGTGTGTACTTCCTTCCACTGAAGCTAAGGGGTGAGACAGGTCCAAACAAGTCCATATGAAGCAGCTGGAGTGCTTTTGTTGTTGAAGTACTCTGCACATCTTTGAATGAGGCTTTAGTCTGCTTCCCTTTCTGACAGGCATCACACTTCTGCTCAGATGCAAACACCTCATTTGGTAGACCTCTGACTAGACCCTTCCTTGCAACTTTGTTGAGAGTCTTGAAGTTCAGATGACCTAACCTCTTGTGCCAGAGCCAGCTGATCTCTGATGAGCTTTTAGCAACTAGGCATGAGTCAGCTGGACAGCTTGCAAAATCTGCAAGATACATATTACCTCTTCTGAGGCCAGTTAGTAGCACCTGCTCATTTAAATCATTAATAACTAGACAAGAGTTCTTAGAGAATCTTACTGAATATCCCTTGTCACAGAATTGGGATACAGACAGAAGATTGTGCATGAGCCCTTCTACATAGTAGACTTCTTCAACTCTTGTTCCTTTGATCAGCAGGGTGCCTACTCCTCTGGTGACTCCAAAATTGTTGTCACCGAACACAACTCTAGGCCCATCCAGCGTTACAAAGTTCTGGAGAAGATGCTTCTCAAAGGTCATGTGCTTCGAGCAACCGCTATCAATGTACCAGACATGGCCTTTGGCTTCCCCTCTTTCTATAGGGCTAGAGTTAACCTGAGATTAAAACTCAGGTTTTAGGTACCCTATCTTTGGGTCCTGATTGGTTAGTATCGACTTTCTGGATCCACAGGTAGAGATCATCCTTGTGAGGTTTAGGTGATTTCAACCTTCTACCATATTTGTCCACAAAAATCATCTCCCTTAGAGGATCTTTTCTAAGGCGATGAGTGACAACAGTAGGTTTATAGGTGGGTTGCTCAAATGGATAATTTCGGCTTGAGCCTCCGAATGACTCATAAACTTTAGCCGGTGAAGGCTTGCCTACTTTGGTTACATTAAAAGTAACCCAGGGCTGAGGTCTGTTTCGCTTGGGTTTACTCTGCTGAGATGACCCAGGCTTATCAGTCCTCTGCTGATTCTGCTGAGGTCTCCTTGTCTTAGCTGAACTATGACTTGGATTCCTCTTCTGATCTCGAGACTTCTGAGCTTTGGACTTATGTTGGTTGTCAGCAGGCTTCTGAGTTTGAGTACTCTTCTGCTCTGTTGAAACCTTTTGATCACCAGCAGACTTCTGAGCTTTGGAGCTCTTCTGTCCAGCTGGGACCTTTTCTGTCCCTCTGCTCTTCTGCCCTTCTGATCCAGATGCAGGCTCAGCTGGCCCTTTACCCTTTCGAGGATCCCTAATTAATCCACTGTCACCTTTCTTCTTCTTTTGTGGTTTGGGTTTGGGATAACCAAGACCCCTTTTATCATTCACAGTTTGTGAGGATTCAGCTATTTCAGACACGGCATTCTTTGCCTTAGTCAGCTGATCCACTTTCAGCTGAAGTTGTTGTGAATTTTTTGTTATCAGCTCATTCTGCTTGAAGAGTTCATCGAACTTAGCTGTCAGCAGATTATGTTCTTCACTCAAGACAGTGTTCTCAGAAAGTGGCTTTTCTATCAGCTTCTCCTGTTCTTCACATTTTGCTATTAAGTCAGCAGACTTGTTAGCTTGTGAGTCATAGGATATCACTGGTAGTCTAGTGCTTTCCAGATCTTGTCTCAAGCTTAAAACTTCAGCTTTCAGACTAGAGTTCTCCTCTTCCAGCTTAGAACAAACTTTTAAGGAGGATTGGAGATCAGATAACAACTTGTGTATATCTGACTCCATAGAATAGGTAGAGGAGCAAGATGAGCTAACAGATGGGGTAGGAGAATTTACCTCTTCCACCTTAGCCATAAGGCAGATATCATCCTCTGATTCAAAATCAGATGAGGACGAGGACGAGCTGATATCCTGCTTCTCCTCTTCTGCCAGCAAAGCTCTCTTATCAGCGAACCTGCGATCTCTCTTGATCCTCTTTTCTTCTCTTTCCCTTGGGGTAAG
>JAPKLY010000309.1:0-32038 GCA_026898435.1 Prunella vulgaris
TACTACCGGGATGGAGATGTGCTTGGTGCGGGGCTAGGAAATAACCCCTCATTTGTATGGAGATCAATTTACTGGGGTAAGGAGCTACTTGAAAAGGGGATCCATTGGAAAATTAAAGATGGAAAACATATTAGCATCTACAAGGATGCATGGGTGCCTTCTCTGCCTAAAGGAAAAATCATTTCCAGGAAGGCACGAGCACCTTCACTGAGTACATTTATAAAACAAGACGGGCAATGGGATGAGAATCTGCTGCGACAAGGATTTTTACCTTTTGAAGTTGATTCTATATTGGCAACGGAAATTGACAGAGGAGCGGCTGAAGACTCAACATATTGGGGCCATGATTCATCGGGCAAATATACAGTAACATCAGGCTATAAACTGGGTATGAGTAGGGAAGTGGAATTGAGGAAGGAAGAAACTTCAGAGGCGGCTGCACAAGAAAGTAAATGGTGGACAGGTATTAAACTCAATGTACCCTCAAAGGTGAGGATCTTTGTGTGGAAGCTGGCAACTGATGCAATTGCGGCCGAACAAAATCTGGTACGTCACCATGTACCTACGGGCCCAAACTGCTCGTTGTGTAGATTCGGATATGCGGATACGAGACATGTCATTTTTCTGTGCCTGAGAGTCGAGAGAAATTGGGTGGAAATGAGCATGTGGGAGGATATCATAAGGGCAGTACCTGTAAGCACAACGAAAGGATTCATGTACGAGGTACTAGAGGGGAATCCGATATGTAAATAAGAAGAAATAATAATGCGTGCATGGGGAATTTGGAAAGGGAGATGCGAATTACTGTATGGAGATAAAAGCGTAATGTTGGGTCGGAGTGGGAGTTGGTCGCATGGTATCAGGAAGGACGGCCCTGTCAAGGACATAAGGGGAGATTGGACAGACGCATATTTGACAAATTATAGGTGGGCGAGAAAGCAGCTAAAAGACATTGGGGTGGCTAGAAGGTCTGTGCAAAAATTCACTATCGAAAGAACGGCGGATGTAACATATTCACTCTTTGTGGATGCAAGCTTTGATATTGAGACGGGTAAGTCGACAGCTGGATATTGCATAAGCTCAGAGGAAGGCAAGATAATATGTAAAGGGGGATGCAGAACTCAACCGAAAGTCTCGGTGATGGCAGCTGAATTGGAGGCAGCAAGAATTGGGGTATTAAAATGCAGTGAACTCAAGCTGCGGAAGGTAGTGCTCTTCATTGATTGCTTACATGTAGTACAACTAATTAGAAGAAGAGAGAAGTGCCTGGGCCCAAGTGAAGGAATGCTTGAAGATGTGTGTGCAACCATGGATAATGGAGTCATTGACATGGTCTACTACATCCCAAGAACAGAGAACATGATGGCCCACCAAATGGCGAAGGAAACAAGGGGTAATCCGACACCTCATGACTGGTACCCATGGAGAAGGATGAGACTCACTGTGTGTTTACATATTGTATGGTTTTAGATGTGAGGTTGTTTTCCTTTCAAAAAAATATATGTATGACGTGAGTGAAACCGTTTTTAAAATAATTGATACCCTATTGAGTCCAAAAATCAAAAAAAAAAAAAAAAAAAAAAAAAAAAAGAACACTTATTTCAAAATGTGTCAACAAATTTCACACTATATACACACTCAAATTAAAATTAGCGAGAATGAAGTCCACTGGGATAGGGAAGAAATTTTACCCCATTACTTGGTGGGACGGGAATTGAACCCCAGGCCCGTGGTTCGGATTTAAACTCACCTCAATTGTCATCCCTGCACACTTAAAATCTTTAGATGAAACAGTCTTATTTAGTTCCTCACTTGGCCTATACCATTACTTAAATGTGGTTCCCAGTGACAAAGAAAACAAATTAATTTCAAATCTGTATAAATACACACCATAGTTTTGCTACATAGATTCCAACTCCACCCTCAAACAGACACCCACAGTTTGCTTCCGCTCAAATCAAATGGTGCCAACCACATAGGAAGATAGTTAAAAAGTGTACAAACAAGGGCAGTAGCACCAAGAAAAGCAATCATAATGCCAAACACTAATCAGTACTTGTATGTATGTATGTATGTATGGCCTCTCCAACAAACTAACTATATCTTTATAAGTAACTCTACATAGCATAGACCATACTTGCATAAGAAATCCAACTATATATTTTTAACAAACACAAGTCATTTCTAGATAGCATAGACTATATTTACATAAGAAACCTAATCAATGCACATAAGCACAAAGAGAGAGTGCAGAAACCGCTACACTATTCTTAGCTTTGTGTTAATGAATGGCATCGCCATTTCTGTTGTCAATCATAGCCTTCGAAATATCGAGAGTTGCTTTCACTGCACGATTTTGTTTGAACATTAAACTCTTGCCATAGCCTCAGAATTAAGCTATAATAGATGAGAGACACCCTACCAGTTCTACAAGGCCTCTCGTTTGTAGGCTGCATTCGGATGGCTTTGCTATCAAATTCTCCAATTCTGAAACAATGTCATATTGTTGTTTGGACTCTCCTCCTCCTCCTCCACCATCATCCTCATAAATCATATCATCTTCCATGAGCTTCTCCCATAAAACAAAATTCTCAGAGCTATTCGGCTCGGACGAGTTTTCACCATTCAGTTCCAGCATAGAATCATCAGAATATAACAAAGTTTGAATATCTGATTGCATCATTGTTATCTTCTCTTGAAGTTGGGTACTTTTATGATCAATATCAACAGCTCTCATTGCGTCCATCAAGCTGCCATTACCCATATCAGGAGCTGATAATCTTCTTTTTTTCAAGATTTCTCCGCTGCTAAGTGCCCTTATCTTTTTAACTTTGTCAAGAATGTGTTGCAAAAGGAGAGGGTTCTTCAGGAATTTAATCATGAACAGAGCCATATTTTTCCGCTTCGTCTCAGTAATACGAAGACGCTTTTCAACAGCTGCAAGATAACACCGTGTGGTCTCTTGTTGCTGCTTTAGCTTGAGAACTTCTGTTTGCAATGTAGTTTGATCGGTTTTCAATTTTTCAAGCTCCGCCTCTGCTCCATGCTCGATGGAACCCAGCCATGCTTGTTGCTGAGAATGGGGCTTTCTCCTCTTGATGTTGTTGAGCAAATGCTTCTTCCCCCGTTGAAAGCCTTCATTTGCAAATTCCCATCTGTCTGGATCAACCTTTCTGAACCTCTGTAATTAATTAATTGTATATTCATAAAACAATTAATAAATAAGCCAAAACATTTATCAGACTACAAGAAAAACACAAATAATCTGAAGAAACTCAAACTTCGACCAGAAATATTAGAGAAACACGCATGCAGAAGCTTGCTCCATATCGAACTGAAGATTATTGAACAAAACACAAATAATCTGAAGAAACTCAGAAAAGTTTTAACATTCCAAAGCCAATATCTTATCTATCTTCAGCAGAATCTTGGAACAATTATACAACCAATAATATACAAATAACATAATCTGATCCAGTAAAAATCATTTAAAGTTGATGAATTAAGTAATTTATTTCTTCAACGCAAATAATATTTCAACAACAACAATATATATATATATATATATATATATATATATATATATATGTGTGTGTGTGTGTGTGTGTGTGTGTGTGTGCGCGCGCGCGCGTGTGTGTGTGAGTAGAGATAGAAGAGTGAGGGCATAAAATTAAGAATACTAGTTTGAAAATTGGGGGAAGAAATCCAAAATCAAAATCCCTAGAATAGAATAGAATAGTGAGACTGACGTAAGTGTTGAGTTGACGAACAAAGCTAGAGAAATTGCTGTGTTTGAAGTGCTTAGGGAGCAAATCGGCAGAGAATTTGTGGGGATTCCAAACAACGAAACTGCTTTGAGTGGGGCTCCATGATATTACAGCATCTGTTAGGGGATCATCCACCATCTCAAACGTCTTCTTCAAAAATGGCGGTGGGCCGCCTTCGATCGGCTTCGGAAACCAGGCAACCTCCTCTACCAAGGGCTCCTCTTTCATCACATTTCCTCCTTCACTCTTCTGTAGCTCAATGTCGCCCATTTTTTGGATATGACAAGTGCACTGCTTTTTTCAATTATCACACGCGGGTTTTATGAGAGGTTGCGTGAGGAAAGAGGACTTTGGTGGTAAAGAAAACGGTGCTTAATTCAGAGAGAGAGAGAGAGAGATGTATTGTAGAGTACACATTTGTACGTGAACTAGCTGGCACCGTATACAGGTGGTGTGAGGGTAGACATGAGAGAGAAAGCGGTGCGCTTTATTTATTTTATTCTATGTTTAAATACTAATAATAATCAAGTGTGTTGTCGTTATCGAAATAGATTTTAAATTTTAATATTATACTCCCTCCGCCCATGAAAATTGAACTACCCTTGCTGTGCACGATTATTAAGAAAAGTAGATGTTGATGTGTAAAAGTGAGTGTATTAGTATAAAAAAATATTTAATTATTAAAACAGTACTTGATGTGATGTGTAAAAGTGAGTATATGTGTATAAAAAATGAAAATAATAATTGTAAGTTTTCCATTTTAGGTAAATAGATTATTTATTGTGGACGGTCATTTAAGGCAACGTGGACCATTTATGGTGGACGGAGGGAGTATAAATTATTTTATGGTACGAGTATAATTTTGTTTTCATTGGCTTATTATTTTTATGATATAAATTATTTTATGGAATGAGTATAATTTTATTTTCATTGGCTTATTAAATGTGATTCATATATATAAATTATTTTTACACAAACTCTGTTCTTTTTTAATATAAAAACAATAATATTTAATATATTTTTAATTTATTTAAAGTTTTATATAAAATTAGTTTATCATAACTTGATAAGTTTATAAGAATCACTTTAAAATATTAAATATTTGATTAGATGCATTAAGAATTTCAGTAGAAGTATAAAAATTGACAAAAATTTATATGAAACATTTTACTGTGTGAAATATATCATATACTCCCTCCGTTCCAGAGGTGTTTTCACCTTTGGGATGACACAATTTTTAAGAAAATTAGAGTGTTGTGTAAAGTTATATTATTAAAATAATGAAATTAGTTGGATTGTGAGGATAAAGTTAAAGTAATAGTTTCCATTTATAGGGTGTGAAAACAATTGTGGGACGGACGGAAAAGGAAAGTGTGAAAACAATTATGGGATGAAGGGAATATATAAAGATAAAAACTTATATGAAACGTTTCATGGTGTGAAACATACCATATATCATTTGTTTTTGTAGAAATAATATCTTTCATACAATGTAAGAGCAAAATATGTGTTATTATAAGAAAAAACATTACATTTTTCATAAGTATATATTTATTTGTATATAAATAGTAATTTTATTTTATAATAACACATATTAAATAATAAAATGTGTGTTAGTACTTAAATCATTATATCTAGGTTTAAGGGATGGTGATTAAATTTAAAAAATACATTTGTTCTTAAGAAAATTACATTTTATCCTATAGTAACATATGTTTGCCCATATTGCAACACAAATTGAGGAGCAAATATGTGTTACTATTAGAGCAAATGTGTGGTACAATCTTATAAAATGTTGTTATTTTGCATATATACATTTATTTTTATAGAATAAATAGTTTTTAACATAATATAAGATAAAAAACATGTGTGTTACTATAAGAAAATATATTGGTTTTTCATAAATATTTATTTATTTGTATAAATAATTATTTTTTATATATTAACATATATAAAATAGTACAAAAATGTGTTAATATATGAATCAATATACTTAGATGTAAAGGAATAATGATTAAATTAAAAAACATATATTCATTCTTATAAAAGTACATTTTCTCTTACAGTAGTACATATTTGTTCATATTGTAACATACATTTGTCCATATGGTAAAATAAACTGGGGAGAAAATGTGTGTTACTATTAGAGCAAATGTGTGTTACAAATCTTATGAAATGTTGTTCTTTATATATATATTCATTTATTTTTATATAATAAATAATTTTTTTATATAATACAAGAGCAAAATATGTGTTACTATAATGCCCATATAAATAATTTTTTATATATTACATTTTTTCTTACAGTAACACATATTTTGCCAATATTGTAACACACATCTGCCCATATTATAACACAAACTGAGGAGAAAATGTATGTTACTATTAGAGCAAATGTCTGTTACAATCTTATGAAATGTTGTTTTTTAATATATATTCATTTATTTTTATATAATAAATATTTTTTCATATAATACAAAAAAAAATGTGTGTTACTATAAAAAAATATATTATATTTATGAAAAATAATAATTTTTAGTAGTAACACACAATTTTTTTTATTAGATGGTATGAAAAAATATTTTGAACCTCATTGTGCATAATTGTAAGAAGCCCATGTTATAAGGCATTTAGGTCTATTTGCCATTTTTAAATCTGGCCCTTATAAATAGTGGGCCTCCCCCACATTTACAGAGAGTCTCACCCTCACAATATTCATGAACCATGATATATCACACGCTAGGAGGCTCTAAGGAGCACTCAAAGCCACATTTAAGAGACGGAGCTCACGAGCTCCTCCCGCAGTGTCGTATTATTACATTATTTTCCTACCGATTAATTATCCAAAAACCCATAAAAATCGGTAACAAATATAAATACAACTCAAATTTTCTAGTATATAAACTGGGTAAATCAATTAATCTAGATAAACAATCAACATATATGAGCATATAAACAATAAGTACACATAATTTCACCTCCAAATGCATATTCCAAACTTGAACACATATTCCAATCCAAATTAAGTCAAAATTTCCTGTACAACGTAGTAGAATTTTCCTAAACATCATCACAGCCGTAAGGAAAAAAACACCTAGTAGTGCCTAATGCACAACACACCAAATAAGCACCAATTACACTAAAACCGAATCCCCAATGACTCCACAAGTGACAGAACAAAATTATCAACATTCAAAAAAATAAAATAGATAACTAATTAGTGATTAGGCGTATTGTTGTGTTTGACAATAATAATAGGTCAACTAACATCTCGAGATATTGATATTCCAAAGACCTAATTCCATTGTAAACGCAATTCATTGTCATCCACAAAGATTCCAGCAACAATGCAGAATCCACAAACAAATATACTTGGGATTTATACAGAATGAATTTAAAAAGAGATCAAATATCAAATTATTCAAAATGAACCTCAAACAGGGGACAACAGAAAAGACTACAAAATTATAAATTATAATTTAAGATTCAATATGAACCAACAAGCAGGAGACAAGTTCAAAGACATTTCTAGCTATTTCATCACTCACCAAAGAAACTAAAAGGAATGAATTTCCACCTAAAGAGCAGAAAAATGGGGAAACAGAAGATGGACTGCTCATAAATACACGAATATAACACGACCCAAAAACACACCAGATTGACCCTCAACGGATTCCAACTGAACAGCAGCTACTGTTGCTTGCACTCCGGAGGTCTCTCACCCTGCTGTCCATCACCAGCTGGTGCCCTCACACTCTTCTACATAAAAATGCAAGATAAAAAGGTAATCAGCTTAACTATGAAGAAAACAAACTTAAGGAAGACTGAACAGTAATTAGTAAATGAAATTAAGCATACCTTACGCACTGCTGATGACTGTACGCAGAGAACAGAAAAAAAAAGAGAAGAGATAAGTCAGTTATACGTACAATGGACTGTTAAGATTGAATAGCAGGAATACAAAGGTAAGAATAGTAGGGTAACCTTTTTCCTGGTCTTGCTTTCATCTTCATCCTCATCATCATCGTCATCATCGTCATCTTCTTCCTCATCCTCATCGTCCTCGTCATCATCTTCATCAAGATCATCTTCATCATCTTCAATATCCCCATACTCATCCTGTGCAGCCTCTCCCGTGAACCATGATACTGCATGAGGGATAATTTTGTCTCGAATAGTTGACCTACAACACAGGTTCTATCAATAAGAATCACCAGAGCTACATGTAAGACGTCTCTACATCTACCTACAACCATTAAATATACAATTTAAAAATCCTAAAAAAAAATTCTAAACCACCCAAGAGGCTAATCAGAAGTAAGAAATCACATATACATGTCATTCCAGATGGTTAGCATCAAGAAAATAGAAATAAAGGATAAACCTTAAGCCCTGCCTTTCAGGGATCTAAGAGGGAGGAAATGAAAAAGAAACTAAAAAATACCCTCAATCTCATCACCCATTATGTTTTGTATTTCATATCAACTTGAGAATCATATACACACTTAATCACTTGGCGCATAATCAACCATGATGTTGATAAAATCCCTACAAACACCACTTTTTGTACCTCCTAGGAAACCAATATGAGTTATGATTGTAGTATTGCAATTTGCAATTACCTAATACTCCCTCCATCTAGAGATTACTTACATATTTTTCTATTTTGAATGTCACAACATTACTTTCACACCCCAAAAAAGGAAATAACTCACTCACAAAAAGCAATGAAGTATCCTTTTTTTATTCAACTCTCTACCACTAAAGCTCATTTTTCTAATATGTTTGCCACTTCACACATGCAAGTAATTCTGGGATGGAGGGAGTAGTACTTTTTCTTTTCATTCAGAGGTATATAAAATCCAACCATTAGTAAGTACAAAATTCTGGCAATTGAGAATCGCCTCACCCAATGTCATAATCTTGTTCCATCAGATTTTGGAGCTCTTCAGCCTGTTAAGAGAACACAGGATTTTAGGTTAGCACAAATACAATAATTATCAACTTCATCAAAAACAAACTATTATTATATTTCTTACAGCATCTTCATCAATATCGTCTTCCTCATCAGGAACTTGGGGTGGACTGAAGAAGTTGAAGAAGCTTTCACATTGCTCAGTTTTAGTAATTGGCTTGGAATTTTTGGATCCTTTCTTTGGCTTCTTTTTCAGAATTTTTTGAGTCAAACATTTCCCTGGATGCCACTCAATCTCCGTCCTAATATGATAGCACCACAATTTGTAGCAATTAAGGGTTAACAGTGATCCTTCTCCAACACAAAAAAAAATATGTAGAAGATGAAATTACCCAATTGCTTTCTCCAAAATAGGTTCATCTTCATCGATCATGTGATATGTTTTCGTCAAAACAGAGTTCTTGAAGAATGGATTAGCATCAAAATAAAAATCGAGCTTGAATCCTTTCGGATTGTCAACTCTAGACCATTTAATATCTTTGAGGAACTTCAGGGCACCTTCATCACGCTCAGAAATCTGGTTACATATTACAATTATATAAAATAGAAAGTTCAGATATCTGTCCACCTAACTACTAGAATATGGAACCACATTTCTAAACTGACCTCTTCAGCAAGTACTTCATTATTTTTCATTGCAGTAAGCCAAAAATCAGGAACTCCCTTCTCTGCAAAAGTTCTAAGTTTGAGCCAATAAGTTTTGTATAGTAATTATAAAAAGTATCAAGAAATACCCTCATCGTCTTTATCCGCCTGATCAGTTGTAGCACTTTCATTTTCACCAACACCATTTACAATATCATATCTCTGTATACATTGTAAATTGGTCAGTATTGATACAAAAATGGTGCAACTGACCAAAATAACAGCATTAGCATTCACACCTTGGTATAAAGAGGTTGATATAACTTCTGGTATTTAGCTTCAAGTGCTGCTCTCTCCTCAAAAAATTTTGCCTCCAATTCATCATG
The DNA here is from genome assembly GCA_026898435.1 of Prunella vulgaris. Taxonomy (NCBI): domain Eukaryota; kingdom Viridiplantae; phylum Streptophyta; class Magnoliopsida; order Lamiales; family Lamiaceae; genus Prunella; species Prunella vulgaris. Next base: position 9,714 of record JAPKLY010000309.1, read on the forward strand.
TTGAGTCTGTAAAAGTTGCAAGCAGTAAAGTTTAGCATAGAACTTACTCTACAGTGATATTAGAAAGCCCACAGGCTACATAAATAAATATGAAAGACCTTCAAGTTAGTATACATGAATGTATAACTTAAATCACAATAGTCTGCCAGCATCTATTCCAAAGATAAACCAATATGAACTGTAGCATTCACCAATTAGAAGAAAATTTAATGCTAATGCATTTACCAAGAAAATAAATTACTATATACACTATCGCAGAGAACCCTCTTTTCCATAGTGACCAAGTCATTCAATCATTTGAAGAAATCTTTATAGGAAACGCAGTAGCAAAAATTCATCAAAACATAACTCATAATCTTTATCTCAAAGCCAAATCTGTCAATAAGAAACTACTGATCGCCACAAGATTAAAAATCAGTCTGAATGTTCAACATTATATAAATAAAGCACAAGATAAAAATTTCAGTCTTGCCCGAAAAAGAAAGGGTATAATAGTTGAATTGGAGAAACATGCCTGTATTTCCCTCAGCACGTCAACACGTTTCCTGACGTTGGGGGACAGATTCTCAAGCACATCCGAGTGCTTACCCGCAAGATCGTGAAGTTTATTCTGCAAATAGTCACAAAAATTACTCTCACAGACACTTCTCATTATCCATAGAAAGGAAAAAAAAAAAAAATAGAGTAGAATAAAAAAACTCAAAGAACTAACCTTAAGCGCATTGACAAGGTCAGCCCTGTCTTCTGCGTTCAATGCTACACACACAAATACAAGCAATTAACTAAAATCAAACTAAAAATCGATGCGTCACAATAATTCGATAATGATAATTTTTCTAACCTGCGCCGAGATCAGCAACGTTGAAGCCATCCTTGTTGTTGCTGCCCATTCTAACTAGTAGGGCTGCCGACCAAAACCCTAAGAAAAGAGAGGCAAAAACCCTAGAAGCCAAGGAACGGCGAGAGAGAAATATAGACAGAGAATTAGGAGAGAGAACCGCACACAAAAGCTATGCGTTTGGATTGTATTTATAACCGGTCATCTAAGGCCGCGTTTGGGATTTCGAAATAGTGTTTATTCATCAATATTCACGGTTTTAAATGTACAGGAGTATTTTCATAAACCTAGTATTTTCTCCCGTGCACATTTATTATTTATTTAATATATATAAATTATTTAATCATTATTAAATTGTTATTTTACATAATTATAATAATTTTTGGCATGTTTTTAAAATTAATTATATAAGTGTTATATGTTATTCTCCGTCCTGGTATAAATTGTTCGTTGCTTTTGAATACACAAATTAAGATAAAAGTGAAAAAGCATAAGTGATGTGATGGAAAAAGTAAAAAAAATAATATAAATAGTATAAAAATAATGAAAAAATAATAAAAAAAGTGATAATGTTCTAAAAAAAATAAAAAGTAAATGAAAAACATATAATGAGATGGACGAAAATGGTCAAATGAGCAACATATAGTGGAATGGAGGAATTATAATTTAATTTAAAGAAAATTATACATGATGTTTATCAACAACTAGCATGTACACCTGCGAATTTCGCGATATGAAATAAAATTGAATGTATAAGAAAAAGAGATTTATATTGTTTGTTATTTAATTAATTTTTTAAATAAATATAATAGTCTATTATAAGATTATCAAATTTTATTTGATTACTTTTTTTGTATTGATTTGATTAAATATTGCACTAATCAAATTTAAAATTAATTATATAAATTTGTCATATTTGAAGAAAATTAAAAAATATTAAAGATTTATATTTTTATATTTAAAGATAATCAAGAAAATCTTAATTAATAAATTTTTATTATTATATGAGTATGTTAAAAGAAAATCAGAAACATAATATTTTATAAGATAATTTTATTATTATATTTAAAATTTAACTTGTTATATTTAAAGATAATTAAGAAAGATTTATTTTATTCTATTATATAAATATATTTAAAGAAAATCAAGAACATAATATTTTATTCTATAATTTTGATATGATTTTATAAGGTTTATTTTGTTATGACTAAAAAATAATATCATAAAATTTAGTCACTCTTTCAATGATAATAACAAAAGAGGATTAGATAAATAAAATCAAGAGATAATATTTCATAAAATTTACTTTGTTTTTTATTTTTAAAAAAATAGAATAAGATTTAGCCACTCATGATAATAACAAGAGATAATTAGATCTGAAAATAATTTATGTAAAATATAAGATCAAGAATTAATTCTTTATGCTAGAGTTAACATATAAAAAAAAAAAATTAAACAATAAAAAAATTATTTTATAAGATTTATTTTGTTACGAATAAACAACATCTGAATATTAAGAACATGAAAAAAATATTAAAAAGATAAATAAATAATTCAAACATCAAAATTTTAAATAAAATAGATTTGCTAGTAATTAGACATTACCTCCAAAAGAAAACTACGAAAATAGTGTAGCAATAGAAAAAAAATTATTTCACCAAATTATTAGATGTAAATTATGAACCTGCAAAAAAAATCGAAAAATAAAAAGATAAATAAATAATTCGAATATTATAATACGATAAATAAAAACATCAGAAGAGAAATAAGAAGAAGCAAGAGACGCACAAAGAAATAAGGTTAAAAGATAAGAATAATAATATTTATAGAGTTAAATTTTATAGAAGTATAGAAATTAAGATGAACGGTTGAGATTAAAAAAATTAGATATATGATTATATTATGAATATATTTATAAGAGATATATATAAATATATATTTATAAAATATTAAAATCTATGGTTAAGATTAAAACACTTAAAATATAAGGCCGAGATTAATTCTTTATGCCCAAGTTAATGAGAATAGATGAATTTTGAAATCGAGCATTCTGGTTGATTTCATAACTTCGTCTTTATATAATACTAGTGGGGGTACACCTCACTGCGTAAGGTGTCAGCCCAAACTAACAAAATGTTTGGTATTATAAACATATATGACTAATATAAATCATATAAAGTTACAACAACAAAAATGTACGTCATTCAATATTACAAGCATGTTTCCTTAGAAAATATATTGACAATAAAAGAATTAAAGTTGATTCATATGATAAATGTCCCAAGATAAATCAGAGAATATTTTACTGAAACCAAACACATATAGATAAGAGATTTATATGCGCACATCGTGAATAAATTAACATCAGTTAAAAAAGAAGTCAACATTCATCCTATCTACACAAGCAACTCCCCAAACAACATTTTAGCTGCATTAGAAGACATCATACTGTCCGACTAACATATGATGAGTAAAATGAGACTCGGCCTCTTCGTTCAAGTGAAGAAACATCTCAAGCAAATTGTTGTTCCTAGAAAGCATAGCAGATGAATCAAGACATCCGTTCAAACTTAAATATGGAATACGATCAATTATTTTATAAAACTTTCAAAATTCATTTAGAAGCAAAATGGAGAAGAGGGTAACTCAGTTTCAAAATATTAAGTACCTGAAACTTATAGCAAAATGGAGATACGAATATTACCCGAGGTAAGATCAACCGTAAGAGGGTTCATAAGCTGAAAAACAATATGACAACAACGATTAAGTGAAACTAAATCCTTTAAAAATCAGTATAAAAAGTAAGAGTGATTGAATTGATAGTAAGAAGTTCTATAAGTTTACACACATATATCTAATAATATATGTCTGGCCAAACCATGTCCGATCTTTGATTATGGAACCAAAAGAGATTAAATTATGTGGGAGACTAAAGAGAAATGGAGAAAAGCATAAAAAATAAAATGTAATTCAAGTGGGGCATTTCATCGAACATGTTGTATGCATTATTTATGAAATATGTGAATCTCAACTTTTAAAGGTTAATTCTTTCAACCAAATTACTCCAAGACATGTAAAAGCATAGCAAAATAGTAAAAGAAGCAAGAGACAATAACAAAATTATATAAATATCTCACTATACAGCAAAAAAAAAAAATTAACTACAATTTTCATGTACAAAACACAAACATTTTCATGACCCTGGGGAGATAAATCAACAGTTCCTTGCAAATTAGAGAGATACCCCAAATCTTCAGGGATATAGCCACTAAAATCATTGAAAGAAAGATCAAGTTTTTCCAACAAAACCAAAAATTTCTCAAGCTCATTAGGCAAAGAACCAGTAAAATTATTGTGACTAAGATCAAGATTCCTAAGCCTTCTACAATCAATCAAAGATGAGGGCAGCGACCAATTAAAGAAATTTGCAGATAAATCTAAAGTCTGAAGGTATTCAAGTTTTCCAACTTCAAATGGCAGAGGCCCAGAAAAGGAATTTTCATAAAGGACCAAACTTTGCAAACCCACAACCTTGAAAAGGTCAGAGGGCATCTCACCAAACAATTTATTATTCCTTAAATTTGCATGTCTAAGCCCAGACAAAGACCCTAGAGAGGGTTTAAGAAAGCCAGAGAGTTTCTTCTTGGGGATGCTAATGGAGACAACTTTTAGTTCTTCATGTAATGCCATTCCAAGCACAAGGGGTTTCATCAGAAGTGTTCCAATTAGTGAGAGACCCCTCAGGGTCTTGTGTAATTGAATTCTTGAATGACAGTAGGGCTATGCCTTCATCATTTAGAGATCTCACAACAACAAATTTGCAGAAACAACTCAAAACCAGAACCAAGAAAGCAAAAAGGGGTAACATTTCCAAGAAAATGACAGTTGGAAATGCACCCACCAATAAAAGGGAAGATATTAGAACTTACCTTTGTGCAGCACCCATTACATCAGATGAATTAGTACTAAATAAAACAAGAATTGGAAAATCAATAATATAAGAGGAAAAATGTTAAGTTCTTTCCAACTCAAAACGAAGTGTACTTAACCTCAACACAAAGCCAACTTTGAAGGGTCTATATAAATCATCTTCATTAATGAGTTTCAGACAACTTTCCAAACCACGCTTTGTGCTTCTCATCTTTTTTTCATTAATCAAATTTTATAACCAACTGCAGGAGATCAACACTACAATTAGAAAAACAGAGTAGTAGAACCGACATTAAATCAACCATTTGCAAAAATAGATTAAATCATGTGAGAAACTAAATAAATGGAGAAAAACTTGGAAAATAAAGTATAACTCAACTGGGGCATTTCATCGAACATGTAGTATGCATTATTTATAAAAGCTCCCAAAAAATAAAAAGATAAATACCTTTTATCGATGTGAAACACTCAAACTCAACCTCGTGGAGGCGGAAGAGATCAGAAAAAAAACTGAGATTTATTAATTTTGCTTTTTCTATCTTCCTCGCCCAGGGGAGATGAAAAGAAAGATAGTCAATCAGCACATATGATCCGGTGTTGCAGCGGCGCCAAAAAGATAAGTCGAGCAATTTGTTCAGGCAATGTACGGGAAGAAGGCGAAATATAGGAAGAACAGTGATGATGATGAAGACAGTGTATACGAATAAGAAGGAAATCAAATTTGGGAAGATGGCGGTGGCACGTCTAATTTTTTGGCACGTATTAGAATGTTTACCTGCTACCGGAGGTTAACTGGCCAAATGACCGACCTTCCCTCTTTTAGATTAGTAATAGATAAAGATAATGACTATTGATATAATAAATTGACATTTACAATGCTCCAGTTGATTAACTTGATTTAAGTAGACATTCATTTCTAGGGGTGGTCATTCGGTCTATTCGGTAGGTTCGGTCCAGTTTTGGACCGGACCGAATAGACCGAATTTTTGTGGGCTATGGACCGAACCGGACCGAATAGTGTCTTGGACTGAACTGAATTATTTCGGTTCGGTCCGTTCGGTCCAAATAGTTTTAAAATGTAAAAAATTATATTTCATCACAAATTAAAGATATACAATACAATTATATTTAGTTCAATGCTAATAAATTAAAAAGATACAATACAATTAAATTCAATAAATTTCACAACATTAATTTAATAAAGTTCACCACAATTTAAAGTTTACCACAACATGAATTTAATTAAGGTTGAGTTGAGTGAGTTGTGGATTAATTTTTAATTCTTAGTTACAATTAATCTAACTATGTGTATTGTGTATGTGTACTACAGTGTAGTGCATATTACTTAGGTTTATTTTTTTTATTTTATATATATAATATAATTAATATATTAATATATAATATAATTAATATATTATTTTTTAATTAAAATTCGGTCCATTCGATTTTTTCGGTCTATTCGGTTTTGATTATCCAGAACCGGACTGAACCGAATAGACCGAATTTTTAAAATTTTGGACCGAAAACCGAACCAATTTTTTTTTTACCTAACCGAATGGACCGAATTTCATCGGTTCAGTTTTTCAATTTTTTCGGTTTTGTGAACACCCCTATTCATTTCCTTTTAAATTTTTTTAGTGAAGTAAGTTATTTTACTAAAAAAAAAATTCTACATTATTCAATTTTAAACTCTTTAATTTTTATACTCAATATATCTATATTCTTGTTGTTAAAAAAAATCCAAAAATAAACAATAATAAATTTGAGAATTATTTTTTAAAAAAAGATACCTTAATAATTAAAATAATTCAGCAACTATCTTCATAATATATATATATGGTGATTTATTAGGGTCATAATTGCATCATTTTGCATCCATTTCTATATGGTTTTGATGAGATTATATTCATATTTGGCCCTAATTGCTATTGACCCTTTGTTGGCAAGAAAATGTACTTTATAGGTGAATTCCCGACTATAGGAGAGGAGATGATGGAATCCGAGCTTATGGAGATGTTTCTTATACTCAATTGAAGACCCTAGGAAGCTTGGATGAGCCATGGGATCGAATATGAAAAAGTCAAAAATCGGATGTCGCAATTACTCTATGACCGAGCGCCCGTAGTTCAGCGTCCGAGCGGATTTCACCTGTACAGCCATAAGTCGGCCGCTTGATCACAAGGGTAGAGCCGCTCAGCCTTACCACTTGAACCACGTTCGAGCGCCAGCAAGGGTGAATCCGAGCGGCTTTGCGGATTTTTACCATTTTAAGGGTAATTTCGTCCTTTCGCGCGTTTAATGAAGTGCAAATTGGACCAAACATTTGGGGCACTATAAATACCTCAAGGATCAGATCATTATCATAATCTTCATAATTCCAAGTTCTTAGATTAGTTTAGAGAGAGAATTAGGTAGTTACTTAGTGGGTTCTTAATTAGATTCAATCTTCTTTCTTCAATAACTTTTGATCCATCCATTGGATCTTTAATCCGTTTGTTCCATTAGCTTAGTCTCATTATTAGCTACGATTCTAGGGTTTGATTTATGTTTTCAAGCTTTGGATCAAGAGTTAGCATTTTGTAGGTTTGTAGATTGTATTAAATTTCTCCACATATGGTAAGATTTCCTTTAATTCTCTTGTTTTAGTTAATATTGATGATGATTAGAATGTTCATTGTAGATATCCAATTCCAATTAGTCATGGGCTAATATCTTTGTTGCATGGTTGCATGAATACTACGGTGAATTTAGTTCTTGTTAATCCTATGCATGAATTAGTAATCTTGATGGATTAGTTCTCTTCTTAATGACTTGTATGAATGCTTGGGATGTTTAATTGGATTGTATGTGCCTATATGGTTAGCTATGAAATGAGAATTAAGCTCTAAGAACTTCATGCATACCAAGTGTTCGATATTTGGCTTGTATGGCCAATGAGAATTGCATATTAGCATAGACCTCTTAATTGGAGTGTTGGAAGTTGTAGAGAGATCTAGACACCTAATAGAGCCATTAGCTTGTGTTGTTATAGAGATCTGGACACTAGTTGGCTTGACTAAGACACTAAGAGACCTTTTGCATGCTAGGATGGTAGGACACTAGAGGAACTATAGTAGGATTACTTCTATATACACTCCACACTTGCTCACTTTCTAAAGGTGATAGTTAGCTTTTACTTTGCTTTGTGAAGTAGGTAGAAACCATGATATTTTTCTTGCTTTCCTAGCTATCCACCTTTGTGAACACTCAATACTTGCTTGATATCGCATCGTTTCCCTGTGTTCGATATTTTACTTGGTTAACTTGCCACGACAACAACGACCACGTACACTTGCGTGGAAATCATACACGATTTTGGCAAACAAGTTTTTGGCGTCGTTGCCGGGGAAATGATCTCTTTGTCAAGCTTGTGATGTTTGTTTACATTTCTTTTCTTTGTTTGTCTTTGACTATTTTTGGTGAGTGTTGATACTTGCTTATTTTTGTAGGAGTGAATTCGATTGAGATGGGCGAATACAACCATTGCTCGTATTCCCCACAAGACACATATCCTCCTAATTCCTATACCTATCAACCTTACCCATATCAACCACCACCTCTACAAGAAGATCTTTATCCTCCCAATTCCTACTCTTATGAAGATCCATATTCCTATACTTTACCCTCTCTATGCCTTTCAATCATGAAGAAGCTCCTCCAAGCTATATTAATGATACTTTAGTTTACATCCTCAATCAACTCGAAGAAATTCAAAGGGAGGATGAAAGGCACTTTGAGGAGACAATTAAGAAGTTTGATAAAATTTCCAAAACTCAAGGTGACCAAATCACGATCTTGGAGTTCCAAATGGAATATTGGGCTAGTATGTTGCGAATGGAGAAGTTAGCTCTCCAATTGGAGCAATTGGACACCCAAGCCAATGAGACTTGTGAGGAGGAATATAGGGGTAATCTTGATGAAGAAGAAGAAGGGCATGTGGAAGATGAAGATGATGTTCATCATGAGAAGATTAAATCTCTTTCTATTCAAGATATTATCAATGCTAAAATTTCTATTGGTCCTTCTCATGCTTACATTGACTATGAGATTCCTATTATTAATGATGATATTGCTTATAAATTTCCTCATGCTACATTGATTAGGGATCAAGAAGAAGAGAAGGATGGACAAGAAGAGAAAAGAGAAGAGTGTGAAAAGGAAGACGATAAAGAAGAAATTTATGAGAGTGAAGAGGATGACAAAGATGAGGATGAGCATGACGAGTACAATGATCTTTATGATCACTTTGATTTTGATATGGATCATCTTGTTGATGATATTGATGGTAGTAATGGAGAAATCCTAAGGAGATCAAAGAAGATGAAGATGATTATGAAGAGATTAAGTGTACTCATGTTCAAGATACCTCCAATCTTAATAGCTTTACTAATCCTTTTTACAATTACATTGATTATGATATTATTCCTTTCTATGATGATATATGGTATGACACTTTTTGTGTATGTATGGTTAGGAATCAAGAAGAGGAGGAAAAGGAGGTGAAAGAATAATATATGGAGGAGAAAGGAAGAGATGACTCAAGAGAAGGAAATGAGGAAGTACAAGAAGAGGTAGATGAAGGTCCACTATGGGACATGAGCATAAATGGAGAAGAACAACAAGATGAAGTGGAGGATGTGCTTAATGGAGAAATAAACATTTCTAAACCCTTAGACTCTTCTACTTATGCTTTAATTGATAATGTTGTTCATTGTGAATTCATCTTGCCTCTTGATATAATTGATAATAAGATTGAATTGTGAATCCTCTTGAATATCTTTGATAGTAGGAAATGGGGGTGGATTGGTATGATGAGAAATGTAAATGATAAAAATGCATATGCTTATAAGTATAAAATGATAAGGAAGGTAGGTGTTTGGGCATAAATCCTACTTGTTTCCTTAGTCATATAGCTTTTAAATTGATGTTTGATGGGGAGAAGGAAAAATATCCTTGGCCATTTAGCTAACATTGGTGTCATCCGGCTAGGGGACGTTAAATTCAAGCGCTAGATGGGAGGCAACCCATCCTTACAAAATTGTTGCTTGTTTTGTTTGCTTTGTTAGTTTGATAGTTTTGTTTCTTGCTTGTTTGATTTAGTGTGATAGGGATTTGAAGCAAGAATAGTTTGGGGGAGTTTATATTGAGATGATAGGATAGGTGTTGGATGGTGTTGTGCTTGCTAGTATGTGGAATTGTGCTTAGATTGCTTAGTTTTTGCCCTATTCATCATTCTTTTCCAAACTTTTAGGATTTACAACCCGAAAAAGTTTGGGGGGGGAGTGTGATCATTCTTCATATGAGCTATGTGATAATGATTGATGATGTTTGTGGTGGTTACAAATGGTTTGAAGTGGTGTAGAAAAATTAAATTAGAAATTATGGAAAAAGTGCTCTGATCAAGCGCCTACCTTAAGGCGACTGAGCGTCGGCCAACGGGTGTCCGAGCGGTTCACCACGGCTCCGGCAAAAAAAGCCGCTCGACCAAGAAGCCCGACTCGCGTCCAAGTGGCGGCGTGAAGGCGTCCGAGCAGCTGTCCACGGCTGATCGAGCGCGATCCTGCTGTAAGGTATCTTGACCATTTTTCTTATTTTGACCATACTTTCTTCCTACACCGTTGTACACCATTTTCCACACACAAACACACACATTTTACACCACATTCTTGCACACACATTCTTCCAAAACACATGAGAAGAGGAGAAGAAAATTCTTGGAACTCAAGCTCTACATTTCGACTCTTCATTTCCTTCCATAGGTATGTTTTCTATACTCCTTCTTACTTATGTTTTTTTACTTGCTTCCTTTTCCTCATGTTAGTTTGTTCTATTGTGATTGCTTGTTTAGATTATGGATTAATTGTTGATTCTATGAGTATTGTGGTTTTTTTGTGCATTGCATGATCTTTTCTTCACTCTTTGCCAAACTTTTTAGACCCTTGGTCCAAAAAAGTTTGGGGGGGTGTGTTCGTTTCGTAAATCTCATTGCAATGCTATTCTTTTGATGATTTGTAGTGCTTTCTTATGTCTTGTGACCATATGCTTATTTGGTGCTTCGTTTTTGCTTGTTATGGTTGCCTTATTGTTGCTAGTTGAGAGTTATGAGGCATGAGATATGCTTATGATTGTGTGGATGATGTTGATAGTATGGGTTAGATGTAGTGGTTTTATCATTTGATTCATGCTTTGTTTATGGTGTTGTTGATTCTATGATTCTTGATACTTGAACATGTTTGATATGATATGAGTCATGATAACCCTATCCCGTGAGTTTTGAGCCTATGATGCCTGTTTCAATCTTGAACGGATGATATTTTATTTGATGTGAGTTCCACACTTATGCATTTTACTCTAGAACTTAGCTTGGGTCTTGTTCAAGACTACACTAGACAATGAGTTTGCATGATATGATTTGAGGCATTTCTTTGATCTATATTGAACTACTTTGCCATATAAGCCTACCATTGACATTATGATCCATTGCTTACCATTTTGTTCCTATAGACCTTTTCTTTGGCTAACCACACTTTAAGCCATTTTTCTTTCCTTTTTGGAACTCTCTTGTCCCTATGATTAGTAGAGTGAAAAGAAGGAAGGAAGATTGGTGATTTGATGAAGAACTTGGTGGCATAAGTTGAAAGATATTCAAGAAATGTTTGATGCATGGATTGAAAGGAATGTGCAAGTGCTAGAGAAAAACATGTGAAAAAGGTTGACTTTTATTGAAAATATGGTCAAGTTTGACTTTTATTGAGTATGGTCAAAAATTGCAAAGAAAGGGAAGAAAGATCTTGAAAAGTGGATTACAAAGAGCATGAAGATGAGATTGCTTATTGCATGAAGATGTGAATTATCTACATTGTGATTCCTTCTATGCTTTACTAATCATACTAGTCACTTTATCCATATGTATCCTTCCCTACCAAACATCCAAATCTACAACCTTATAAAGTCCTCAATGATGTGTGAATGATTTGTCACTTAAGTGGTGGAGAATTTGAGACTCAAGCCAAGCTTATGGTAGTATATGTACTTTGTGTGATGAATGAGAGTGCCTATACACTTGAGGGTTGAGTTATACACTTATCTTGTGAGGATCTTGACTCATTGACTTGATTATTTGCTCATTGATTTGATGTTGATAGTTGATTAGATGATACTACATTCTTAGACTTGCTTGATATTGAGTGATACTTCCATGGCATTTGACTAGTGCTTTATGCTTCATTGATACAATTATTTCCCTATCTTATCGCTTCGTTGCTCGAGGATGAGCAAAAATCTAGTTTGGGGGTGTGATTAGGGTCATAATTGCATCATTTTGCATCCATTTCTATATGACTTTGATGAGATTATATAAATATTTGACCCTAATATGCTATGAATTGTGCTATTGACCATTTGTTGGCAAGAAAGTGTACTTTATAGGTGAAAACGAGCAAAAATGAGGAATTCCCGACTATAGGAGAGGAGATGATGGAATCCGAGCTCATGGAGATGTTTCTTATACTCAATTTAAGACTTTAGGAAGCTTGGATGAGCAATGGGATCGAATATGAAAAAGTCAAAAATCGGACGTCACAATTACACTACGCCCGAGCGCCCGTAGTTCAGCGTCCGAGCGGCGGCCTTAGGGCGTCCGAGCGGATTTCACCTGTACAGCCATAAGTCGGCAGCTCGATCACAAGGGTAGAGCCACTCGGCCTTACCACTTGAACCACGTCCGAGCGCCAGCAAGGGTGCGTCCGAGTGGCTTTGTGGATTTCCACCATTTTAAGGGTAATTTCTTCCTTTCGCGCGTTTAATGAAGGGCAAATTGGACCAAGCATTTGGGGCACTATAAATACCTCAAGGATCAGATCATTATCATAATCTTCATAATTCCAAGTTGTTAGATTAGTTTAGAGAGAGAATTAGGTAGTTACTTAGTGGGTTCTTAATTAGATTCAATCTTCTTTCTTCAATAACTTTTAATCCATCCATTGGATCTTTAATCCGTTTATTCCATTAGCTTAGTCTCGTTATTAGCTACGATTCTACGATTCAATTTATGTTTTCAAGCTTTGGATCAAGAGTTAGCATTTTGGAGGTTTGTAGATTGTATTCAATTTCTCCACATATGATAAGATTTCCTTTAATTCTCTTATTTTAGTTAATATTGATGATGATTAGAATGTTAATTGTTGATTTCCAATTCCAATTAGCCATGGGCTAATATCCTTGTTGTATGGTTGCATGAATACTATGGTGAATTTAGTTCTTGTTAATCCTATGCATGAATTAGTAATCTTGATGGATTAGTTCTCTTCTTAATGACTTGTATGACTGCTTGGGATGTTTAATTGGATTGTATGTGCCTATATGGTTAGCTATGAAATGAGAATTGAGCTCTAAGAAATTTATGCATACCAAGTGTTTGATATTTGGCTTGTATGGCCAATAAGAATTGCATATTAGCCTAGACCTATTAATTGGAGTGTTGGAAGTTGTAGAGAGATCTAGACACCTAATAGAGCCCTTAGCTTGTGTTGTTAGAGAGATCTGGACACTAGTTGGCTTGACTAAGACATTAAGAGACCTTTTGCATGCTAGGATGTATAGAACACTAGAGGAACTATAGTAGGATTACTTCTATGTACACTCCAATCTTGCTCACTTCCTAAAGGTGATAGTTAGCTTTTACTTTGCTTTGTGAAGTAGGTAGAAACCATGATCTTTTTCTTGCTTTCCTAGCTATCCACCTTTGTGAACACTCAATACTTGCTTGATATCGCATCATTTCCGGTGTTTGATATTTAATTGGTTAACTTGCCACGACAACAACGACCACGTACACTTGCGTGGAAATCATACACGATTTTGGCAAACAGTGATTTACTTATAAGTTCAAAAAAGTCACTATATTTACAAATAGGTTCACAAAATTTGCATAGAAGAATGTTTTTTTTTTTTGCACAAAAGCACATTTTTTTTGCACAAAACCTATTTATAAATGTAGTGATTTTTTTAAATTTATATGTAAACCACCCATATATATATAACAACAAAGTTTTAAAAAAATCATTAAATAAAAATGTTAAAAATAATATTGTGCATTATTTGAATAAAGAAAATCATTGTTTTAATGTTTAAGAATGGTTTATAAGTTCTCAATTCAATTTTTGTTACAGGTAAAAAGATTGTAATTTCCTCGTCCCAATAATCATGTGGACCTTTAAGTTGAAATTATTCCATTAATTAAATAAGCCACTACAAAAAAATTGAAATCAATTCATTAAATATTAAGCCACCACAAACAAAATAATACTCTTCCTATTTCATTATAATTTTTTTTAATTTTAATAAAATATATTTATTTATATTGACTTTTATATAAAATAATGAGAAACTATAAAAAATGTAGAATAATTTTGTCTCTACTCTTTAAAGAATGAGAAATCAATTATTATACATTAAAAAAATTATAATTTTTATAATGGAAAAAAATTATAATTTTTATAATGGAAAAAATTATAATTTTTATAATGGAAAATCAATTATTATCATAATTAAAATAACACTCATTCAAATCACCTTTTATTAATAAAAACTTTTACATAACATTTTTATTAATTGCAATAATCAATATTTTTTTAGAGAGGAAAAATATATAAAATTGATTAAGTAATGAGATTCAAACCTAATGCCATAATAAATGAAAATTGGATCAGTCTTCCATTCACAAAACTCTGACACAATTGAAGTAATTTTTACATAACACCCTAAATAAATGAATATATTACAGAAAGTGTGAGAAAACTATTACTCCAGCTTTGAATTCAGGTATGCGTGTGAAATATATGAATTTAGCACGTGAAAAACACGAATTCATTACAAAGAGAGTAACGTACACGCTGAAAGAATACGTACTCAAAAGTGGATAGTTGCTTCTACTTTTATATAGTTATAGATACCCTTTTGAGAATTTTAAGCCTTTTTTTTATTTTTCAAAAGCTATTTCCATGAAGAAAAAAATAGTAAAAGTATCATATTAGGGACCATTTGGTAGCCATGATACAGAAAAGGACAAAAATCAGGTCCAAAATATCGTATTTTAGTGGCGCCCAGATACCTATATTTTCTAATGTTTGGTAACCAAGATATGACATTAATTTCGGCGTTTGGTAGTCATGAAAACATAAGTAAGATGGATTTTTCCTTGTTTGGTTGAACCGACTTAGTTAGATTAAAATTATTCCTCTCGTTTGTTACATCTAAATCTGCGTTTGTATATCTATTACCACCCTCACACATCTAGGGTTTCCAGTAGACATTGGGTTCATAGCCGTGATGGAAGGATTTCGATTTCCACCCTTCATCAGTCGGAATTCGAGGTTGTATTTGATCTCTTCTTCTTTCATTCTGCATCTCCCACCCTAATAGCTCTTTTCGTTGTACGAAGACTATGTGTATTGCTTGTATTCTCTACTTCTCGTGTAATTAACCAACAATTTCATGTCCATTTTCATTTCGAGTGCGCACAATGGAGAGTGGTGATAGTAGCAGTTTATGGATGAAGCAAAAAAACAAGAAACAGAGGCGTTCTTAGACCCTAAGCGAAGAAGCCGTGCTCGCGGAGCTTATGAAAGAACTGGTGGCAAATGGTTGGAGGAGCGGAAATGGTTTTAAGCCCGAGTATCTTGCCAAGTTGGAGGCCGGTATAAAAGAGAGGCTTCAAGGGACAGACATTCGACAGAATCCACACATTACTTTGCGTATTACCATTTGGAAAAAAATTCCATGGCTCTCTACTGACTATGTTGAATACTAATTCTGGAATAGGCTTCAACCCCTCAACAGGCATCATCGGTTCTCATGATGATGCTTGAAACCTAATTGTGAAGGTACAATTCATACTGGGTGTGAATCTAACTGACTATTATATCTGTTTTGCATTAATGATTTTCCTAAAAATGTTTACACAAATTGATCATGCTTGGTATTTTGTTCATTGTTCATGAATGAGGTCTGAATATCATTGTATTCATTCAAAGTTGAATTTAGGTATTCACTTACCCATTGGCACATATCAGATTTTTGTGGACCCGTGTTTAGGGCTGTTAAAATAAATGAGCTGCTCGTGAGCTCAACTCGTTAAGGTTTGACTCGACTCGATATTTTAAACAAGCCGAGATATAAAAAAATGCCCATTTGCTTAACAAGCTCGTCTCAGCTCGACTTGGTAGGCTTGCGAACTACTCGATAGGCTAGAAAAATAGGGGTTATTTTATAAATATTATATATTTTAGGGTATAAAATAATAATATTTTACATAACAATACAACCCATATTCTCAAATCACCCATACTGATGAATTAGTGATAATACCTTTATTGAATTATACGAATGTAAATATATTGAATTATAATGTTGTTGATATAGTATCAGTTAAATATATTTTTCAGGATATTTAAGCTAAAGTCGAGCTTTAACAAGCTCAATCGAGTTTTGCATGTAAATTTCAAACACAAGCTTAATTTAACCTAATGAGCCGAGCGAGCCAAGCTCGATAAGCTTAACGAGCCAAGTCGAGCCTACACTACTTGGGCTCGTTCGCCTCGTATAACAGCTCTATTGGTGTTTAACTTAGAATAGATTGAACCATGATGAAGTGTAGTACATACAATAGTTTTTTTTTGTCTGAACAATGTATCTATATATTTTTGACAATGTGTTAGGGCATGCTGGTGTTGCACCTATATTAGAATATAGTTCATTATGCATTCTAGATGACATGTCATTATTGTAGGTATTTGTACCTTTGAGAATGTTTTTGTTTCATAGTATGAGCATAATGGTATTCATTGTTTCCTGTTTGTATCATAGAATGATCCAAATGCCATCCACATGCGTTGCAAATCATGGTCGTTATTGTATGATTGGAATGAGATATTTGGCATGGATAAGACTTATGTTAAGTACCTTGGTTAGATTTTGATGTGTGCAAAACATGTATTCTTATTAAACTAAAACCAGTGTTCTAAAAATTGCTAGTCGCTAGTCGGTCGGACTACTAGGGTTTAACATCTAGAGCGACTAGTCGGGGACTAGTCAGAAACACCTAAACGATAAATATAATTAATTATTTAATAAATTAATACTACATTACGCATAAAATAAAAATTACCATAACCACCTTTAAAAATTATAATTATAAATGATAACTGTGAAACTCAAAATGAAATAAAGTCATAATTTAAAATCCAAATGATAACACATATTAATTTTAATTTTAATTTTAACATATTAAAAGATAAGCATCAAGATATGGGAAAAAAATTGTGAACTCAAACTAATAATGGAGTAAGTAGTTTCTAAAGAATAAAGAAAAAAAAATATTTTACATAAGTCGGTGCCTAGTCGGCCATTAGTAGGCAAGTCGGCCACAAGTCGGCCACTAGTCGGCAAGTCGGCTGTCTAGTCAGCTTAAATTAGTCGGCAAGTCGGCCGACTAGTCGGATCTAGACGCCGATTACTACTCCAGACATTTTTTCCACCGATTAGGGGTAAACGGGTCGGCCAAGGGTCGACTAGTGCCTAGTCGGCCGACTTGGCCATTTTTTAGAACAATGACTGAAACTAATACTTTGTTACAAGAAATTGGCTAAGGAAGTTATAGTTGTGAAAGGGAAGTTTGCAGATGTACATTTGATCAGTCTACAACTAAACATGACCTTACAGCTGTAATGTTATTCCTACAGCTAGTTTCTTTGTTTTCAAGACTCTACAGCTGTATAGTTCAAGACCCTACAGTTGATTCAACCGTTTGAAGACTGAAATACAAGATCAAGTATTAATGAAGATTATCAAGACCCTTAAGCGGAGTAATTAAGCGGAGCATCAAGATCAAATTAGTGTAGCAATTTTGCACTCACTATAGAGTACTTAAGAGGAGTTTATCACAAAGATTCTGGATATTTATTGAAGATTAAATCAAGTCAACCAGAATTCTGTGAATGAAGACAAAGAGTACAACCTGTACTATTCTGTGTGAAGGATGATGACCACTTCACACATGCAAGGCTATAGAGAGTAAGAGGAGCCTTATCCTGAATTCTAATTTGAATTTCTCAACGGATAAGACACACATTTTCATCTATAAATAGAGGAAGTTCTCAGAGGCAGCAACAACAACAACCTGAGCATTCAAGCTTTCAACCTAAGCAAGTCTACAGCCAACAAATCTGAGAGAGAGAGAGAGAGAGTTTTTTTTATCTTTATTATTCCATGTGATTCATAGGATAGTTGGTTAGGATTTTCTTAGCAAGAATCATCTTTTTGTTGTTGTTCCCTCACTTGTTTTTATTATTTCGTGAGGTTTTGTTAACTTTTTGTGAGTTATTTATTCTGAGTGAATAGAATAGTAGTTAATCTCTTGTTAGCATAGAAATCTGAGTGAATCTAGTTCTAAGGGGGAACTACTTGTATTGATCTTTGTGATATGTTCTTAGTGAATTTGGCACCTAAGTGGTGTAACAGTGGATGTAGGAGGTCTTATTCATAGACTCTGAACCACTATAAATCCTGTTTCATTTCTGTTGTTCATTTAATTTCTGTTTTGCATATTTACTTTATTGTTACATTCATCATTCTTTTAAATTAGTGCATAAAAACTTTGTGTTTTTCACAAAGGAACTGGACTCTACAGCTGTAGACTTCTCTAAGTCACTCAGCTGTTAAGTTTGTTCATATTATTTTTCATTTTCACTTACACTTATTTCCGCTGCACATTAGAGGTCTCTCAATACATTTTTTTAGTGTGAGAACCCCTCTGATATTTTGTCTACAAGTTGATTTCTTTATTTGTAAGTTTCTAAAAACAAGAACACTTGTAAGCGTAGATTGGCAGAAAATTCACCAAGCGAGAAGTTGTGTGATGTTCTTATTGAGATTAACAGAGCAGCTGATGTCCGAATGGATAATTTAGTCCGTGTCATAGGTCAGCATTCAACTCTTAGCAATGCCCGGAAGGACCTGTTTAACCTAATGGATGAACTTTCTGATTTCAATGAAGATGAGAAGGTTGATGCAACTCACATACTTGCAAAAAAATTCGAATGCCTGGAGATGTTCATGGGAATGAGCCTCAGTAACAAAGCACGATATGCGCGCTGTCTCCTTGGTGGCCAGTTGGTGGTGTAGTGATCTAAATTGATTTTAAAATGTACTCTAGTGTCATGCATTGAACACTACTTTTGCAAGCTTATGCTTCCCTATCTACCTTTGCTTTTGTTATGTACTTATATAATTTATATATGTATCTAATGGTTCTGGAAAATGTACTTGTGATGTGCTTGTTGGAACATTAATTCCTCTTGTACTGAAATCATGATAATACAAATGAGGAATGCTTTTGTAAATGGAGTAGACTCTGATGGTCATAAAGATGCCTTTGATTTTATGTTATGTTGGTAATTATTTTATAACATGTAATGACACTTGGTTTCATCAGTATATAAAATTTGTTGCATTCCTCACAAATAATTAATATTACAGCAGTAATAATATCAAAATATAAATTAAACAAATTATAAATTTATTAACTTAATGTATTTACTTACTGGTGATATTAATGTATTGTCCTACATAAGTAATAATTTGATATTAATAAATTTAAATAAATCTATTTTATTAACCTACTTGTGATAGTAAAATTTTAAATATTGGCCCACATTGAGGCCTCACTCACCCCGTACTCACATTGGGCCCAACCAATTTCTTGTGTGTATTTCATTGCGGTATTTTTAATAATTTTTAAACTTCATGAGTCCATTCATCTCTCATTTTCACCTGGTTTGGCTCCTGTTCAGAACACGAACCTTTCCCACTCATTTTGAAACTATCAAATGAACTCTTTGTCATCGCCGTCAATACTGATGGTTTTTTAAGCTTATATTTTAAGTACAAGGCAAGTGACTTCGTTGCAAAAGGTTTTCAAGGTGAGTATTCCACATTTTTGTTCATCGAAAAAAAATAATGACATATGTGTAACAAAATTAGATTTCATTTTCGGTGATGGGGAGTTAAATGGGTTATTGATTTTATGATTTTTTTTTACTGATATTTTAATTGCATTCACAATTAGAGATGTTAAACGGGCTGGCCCTAACCCTATAGGGCCAGCCCTACAGGGCTCTGGGCCTAAACGGTCCCGGGCCTTAACGGTTCATCCTTAACGGGCCGCTACATGCTCGGACCTAACCCTAACCCTAACGGTCCGCGGGCTAAACTGGCCACTAACGGGCTCGGGGAATTTTTTTTACAAATTTAAAATTTAATATAAAATAAAACTAATGATTTAATAACTAAAGTTCACACATCCCTAAAAGTTTTGAATTAATTGAGATCTAACTTATTTACTTATTTTCTATTTTAATCTGTAGTTAAGTCATTAGTTAATAATGAATTAGTAATTAATAATTAATAAAAATATAATTAATAAAGTGTACAATTACGTAACACAAATGAGGAGAAATCAGGTCAGCCCACAGCCACAGTACACAGGCCCACGGCCCACACCTCCACAGCCCACAATCACTTTCCAATTTAATTAACTTATATTATATATTAATTATTTAATTTAATTAAAAATCGGGCTACCAGGCCAGCCCGGTTAACCGGCGGGCTAGCCTGTTTAGCCCGCGGGCTAACAGGTCCGGGCCAAAAAGGCCCGATTTTATACGGGCCGCCATATGCTCGGACCTAACCCTGTAAAAAATAGGGTTAAACGGGCCGGCCCGCCAGCCCGCGGCCCGTTTAACATCTCTATTCACAATCGACAGTATCCCCCTCCCTCTTACTCATTCCAAAGAAACCATAAACTGCATTCGAATGTTGGCATTGCATGGGGCATTTTCAATCGTCTATTATGTGTAAATGGAATGGGCATAATTTAGGGTGAATTTGCTCTGTAAAAGATTGTGCCTTCATTGAGGCTTCTTATTTGTGGTGTTTATTGTTTCTTTCATTATATGTGTACATCCGATGTTTATATGTGTACATTTGATCAATACATTATGTTTGTTGTACCTTATTAATACATTGGTTATTAACTCTTACATCTAATAGTTGATTTCAAATGGCTATGGTTCTCTCTCATGAGTACTTTGGTGCAAGAATTAGTGCACGAAGTGATCTTCGAATAATAGACAAGATCATGAAAAGGCTTGACACGAACAACCAGAACCAATTTAGAGAATCATGCTTCGGTCAGTTTGTGGATATGGAGGATATGCCATTTCAGCGGAGATTGTATCTTCAACTACTTTTTAAGCAAGATTCTTCCAAGAATTTTAGGGATGAACTTGTCTTTCATATAAAAAATAAGGTTGCCCATTTTGGTCCGAAGGAGTTCGCATTGATAACATAGCTCAGGTTTGGTGAAAAGGCACCTCTTCCTGAAGAATCAAGTCTCCCCATCAATGTTTTCCAAAAGAAAAAGAAGGTGATTGTACAAGATATTGAGAATGCCTTCTTCATGGCCAAAGACAAGGGGAAAAAGGATCTGAGCTTGAAGCTATCTCTTTTATCGGTAGTGTATGGTATTTTGGTGTATGTAGCAAGAAAATTCCAACTCAGTATATACGTCTATGAAGGACATGGATGCATTTAATAGTTATCCATGGGGGAGGGTACTTTTGAATTTTTAATAAAAGAGATTAGGGCCACATTTGAAAATCGTTTTTCGGTTAGGTGGGGAAGATCTCAAGTTAAAGGTGTAGACTGGAAGTGCCATATAGATGTGTATGGGTTTGGTCTTGCCATCCAAATATGGGTGTATGAAGTCATGCAGCGGGTTGCAAGTCTTTGTGCAACACACAGAGGGAAGTCGAAGACAAAGTTCCCTTGTACGCTACATTGGTCATCAAATGGTAAAATTAGATTTGAGGAATTGACAACTAATTGCTTCTCATTAATGAAGAAAGGTGATAGAACAATTGATCATGTAAGTGATCTGTACTTCCTTATTATATTGTTCTCTATAATTTGTGATCAATGGTTGTGTTGTATGTTCAATTTTATTCAAAACCATTAAATTTATGTAGATACAAGTCATAGAGCATTTGGCACCTTCTAAACTAGAGCTCAAGACTTACTATTATCAAGATCTTCTTCAGTGGGAAGAATATGTTGCTAATGAACAAGATCCAGGGTCATCATCTTCAAATCGAAAGAAACACAAAAGGGTCAATAATTTTTCACCGAGTGAAGGTGTGAAGAAAAAAATAAAATTGAATGCACCTGAAGAAGAATGAAGAGCCTATGTCATTGGGAGATTTAATTCAATACAAAAAACTCATAAGAAGCTGCACAAGTTGATGAAGGCCATTAAGACTAATATGGAGCACAAAGGAGACAACTTGAGTGATGGGAGCTGCAGGAAATGAAGTTGACCAAGATGGAGAGCATGTTGAATAAGACATCAATGAAGCAGATGAAGATGTTAGACCTGGATTATATTCAATTCATGGTTAGAAAA
>JAPKLY010000309.1:42038-102803 GCA_026898435.1 Prunella vulgaris
ATTTTGTATTTTGCATTCCAGATTAGAAGATATCATTTCAAGGTTGGATGATTGTATTTCAATTCTTCAAAAATTGGTAAGATTTCTTGTAATTCCTTTCATATTAGTGTTAATCATGTTTGTCTATAGCTTAATTGTTATTTTGTTCCATCAATTAGCCATGGGCTAATCTCCTTGTTGCATGGTTGTATGAATACTATGGTGAATTTAGTCTCTTGTTAATCCTATGCATGATTAAGTGATCTTGATGGATTAATTCTCTTATTAATGATTTGTATGAATGCTTGACATGTATAATTGGATAATTTGATCATATATGGATTAGCAAGACATGAGAATTGAGCTTATTCCTAGAATCTCTTATGTGAATTTTATGCACACCGGCTTTTATGACCAATGAGAATTGCATTTAAGCCTAGACCTCTTAATTAGAGTATTGGGTGTTGTTAGAGAGATCTAGACACCTAATAGAGCCCTTTAGCTTGTGTTGTTAGAGAGATCTAGTTACTAGTTAGAGTCATAGTTTGATTAAGACACCAAGTGAACTTTTGCATGCTAGGATGGATAGGACACTAGGTGAACCATAGTAGGAGTACTTCCATGCACACACTGTTGATGGGCGAGCCACTCGAGATAAATCAGAGAATCAGGAGGTCGCCTCTGCCATGCTGGAGCTCGCCCAGGGCTCGCCCCATACCCCCGTGAAGGTCTCACCAGGGTTCATCATCGCACAACACTCGTAGGCCACGCAAGGCGTTAGAGCTCGCCCGACCCACCGAAGCCCGCCTGTGAGCTAGCCCATGAGCTCACCTGTTAGTCAATAGGACCCCGATGGCGTGCTCTTTTTCCCTCCGTCCGGTTTATCCACAAGGGTGGTTTACGGCGAGGTTTTTAATGAGGCCCATCTAGTCTAAGGCATAGTAGTAGGACGAGGCGTGATAGGGGAAGCAGTGTGAGAGATCAAGACGAGGGTAAGGAACCCTCGTCAACACCGGAAGCCACATAGGCTCATGAGGTGCCGTCTCGCACTCACACACCTATAAATAAGACCTCTCTTGTAACTGTTGGGGACAACTCTCACATTTTTCACACAATCAATATAATCTTCATTGCAATATTTCTCTCTCTAAACTCTACTCTCCCTCCCCAAGAACACAAAATCATAAGATTATTGTTTGGTAGAATTAATCCATCGTGAAGCCACATAAACGAACACAATTAGTAAATTCTATCAACAATTTGGCGCTAGAGGAAGGGTTGGGTGCGGTCGAACCTGAAAAATTAAAAATCTCAAGAACAAAAAAATTAGGGTTTGTTGAAGATTTGAAGATTTGAAGGTGTTCTTGATAAAACTCAAGAACACTTGAAGATACACATACACCTTCATCCCTTGAACGAAGAACCCAGATTTCCGGACAAAAACCCGAGTTCTCAGATTTCACGAAGTCTGCCCGGAACAAGTTTTCAAACACGCGTGTGCACATGAATAAACTGAATTTTGGATAATTCGTCACACGCGAGGCTAGACGAAAACCTTCACAACTCCACCTAAGCTAGACGACCGCCACCCCGACGACCTCTGCCACTCCGGTGACCTCCCTCCACTCCGACGACCTTCAGCAAGCTACCCTCTCCGAAACCCAAAAATGGCTAACAGTCGAGCCGCCAAGGGACAGGCCTCCGCAGCTGCGGGAAGGTCTAAAGGGGGTGATCAAAACCAGGCCGAGATGGAGACCTCACGCCAGGCGGTGGAGACATCACAACCACCTCCCCAGAAGAGCACCGCAACTCCGCGACCTCCGCGAGTTGAGGTGACCCAGGAAGACTTGGCCCCCGCTTTGAGGGACCTGGTCAGCAATCCTGACGAGCTCCAACGCACCATCGCGACCCTACAGAGATTGCAGCAACGACAGCAGGATGAACTCGCCCTGGTACCAAGACGAGCTCCAGATACCGAAGCCCGAGAGCAGACCAGGCCCACTCAGGGCACCCATACTAGAGGGGACTACAACGTACTCCCCACCGAACAGGAGGCGAGCTCGGCACAAGCTCGCCAGCGCAGGGAGAGGACCGGCAAGGCCAAAATGGTGGAGGAGGGTCCTGCTCCCTACACTGGAAGGGAGTCCGCCTACACCGGGGCATCTGGCACCCACCAATCACAATCACAAAGGAGGGAAGTCCTCCTGGGCCCAAGATACGAAGAGAATGAGCGTACGGCGGCCCCAGCTACGTCCCATGGGGACTCCGATCAGCAGCCACACAGATCAGCCCACGAAAGGCTGAGGAGACCCGCCACTGACCGACTAGGCCCCCACGGCGGATGCCAATTCCAGCCCGCCACTGAGAGGTCACCCCAGAGTGAGGCACCTCGGGGACGTGCGTCCGCGAGACACACGACCTTTGAGCACCCTCCGCCGGAGGTGACCCGAGATGACGAGCTGGCCTCACTGAAAAAGGCCGTTGAAATGCTACAAGCACAAGTAGCAGCCAAGTCTGGCGGACCTGACGCCACGGCTCTCCCCACCTCTCCATTGGCACCTGCCATCCTCCGCGCACCGGTCCAGAAGAAAATTCAATTCCCGGTGATGTCCTCATACGAAGGCGAATCGGACCCAAAAGTCCACCTGGCCAAGTACGCGGACTTCATGATTTCGGTCGGCGCCACTGACTCCACCCAGTGCCGGAACTTCCTGCTGACCCTAGGGGATCAAGCTCACCGATGGTTCTCTTCACTCACCCCGGGGTCAATCTGCTCATTTGGCCAACTCTCACGAGAGTTCCTGGCCCACTTCTCTGGGTTCGGATCCTACCTTACCTAGAAACACCGACTCGCCAACATCCACCAAGGCGAGAGGGAGACCGACCAGCAGTACCTGGAAAGGTTCGACAAAATTCTGCTGGAAGGCGAGCCGGTGAGTGAAGACACCAAGGTCATCGCAGCGATGGCCGGGCTCAAAAGGGGCACCGACCTCTGGAAGGAGATGCACCTCTCATGTCCCAACACTTACAGAAAATTCCGCCACAAGGCGGGGGTGTTTGTGGCTATGCAGGAGGCACTACTGAAAGAAGTTGGTGCCCAATAGGAAAGGAAGCCCTACGGGAAGAAGTCCGAGGGCACCTACAAAGCTCCCCGAAACTTAAAGGCCTTTGGCGAGGGAGACGAGCTTAAAGAAAAGCTTAATCAGGTCCTCACTGTCTCCGTTGACCACGTCTTCACTGCCGTCAAAGGCAAGGCCATGCTGGAGGAGCCAAGGCGGATCCGCCAGGACCGCACGAAGCTCAACCCCAATAAATTCTGTGCCTACCATCAGGCCATCGGCCACTTTACCAATGAGTGCCGAGACCTCCTAAAGCAACTCTGGAAATTTTACGAGGAGGGGAAATTGGCTGAGTTCGTGAAGAAGACCCCAGCTAAGAGACCGAGGTTCGAGAGGAGGGCTACCTCCGATGACGAGGAGGAGGAAGCAGACCAACCTGGTCCCCATCACAGACGGAGGGCACCTCTCCAACCTCAGCAAAACATGGAGCCTACTCGGGAACTCTTAGTTCTTGAGGAAGAGATCGGAGCTGCCGGAGGTCTCCAGGACGGGGGATCCTCCATATCCAGGAGAAAGAGGAAGGCCGAAATCCAGGCCATAAACCAAGTCCAGGAAGGCAGCTCCGGCCCCAGGTCCATCTCACAGCTCGCTGACGAGCTGACATTTTCTTCAGCAGACCTGGAGGGGGTACTGATGCCCCACAACGACTCATTGGTGATAACCGCCAACATCATGAAGGTCCGAGTTCACAGGCTACTTGTGGACACCGGCGCATTCACCAACATTCTCTTCAAATCCACCTTGGATGCCTTAGGTGATTTTGAGTCGTATCTGGAACCTAGCAATGCTAGGATAGTGGGGTTCGGAGAAGCTGTAACCGTCCCCCTAGGTAGTGTTAGGTTGAGCGTCCAGCTTGTATCGGCTGAGGACCCCGAAAGGAGACTGACTAGGCTCATAGATTTCCTAGTTGTCGACCAGCAGTCCTCCTACAACGGGTTCCTTGGTCGTCCATTTATTAATGAATTCAAAGTGGCGTGTTCGACCTACTACTACTGTTTAAAATTCCTAACTCCAAAGAGTGCCGGAACTATAAAAGGTGACCAGAGAAAGGCCCGAGAGTGTTTACTCCAGGTCAAAGACGGCCGGGTCAAAAAAGCGGTGACACAAGTCCACATCCTCGAAGAGGACGTACAGATTCCTGCAGACGAGCCAAACATCCTAGACATCATCTCGGTCGAAACTGAGATGATGGAGGTAGGCGATTTGTCAAAAATCAACCAAGGCACTGGACCTGTGCAAAATACACAACCGACACCAATGGAGGACTTGGAAGAAACCCAAGTGTTGAGAACTGCGCAGGGGTCGGTACCTGCGCAGGGGCAGCAGCCTACTCCCATGGAGGTAGCTGATGAGGCCCAAGGTGGGGGACCTGCTGGAGGTCAAGAACCAACACCAATGGACGTTGACCCAACTCCCCAAGTCACCACACCATCCCAGGCTGACAGACCACCGGAGGTGTTCACAGCCGATGAGCTCGCCCAAGCTGAGAGCCAACCCGATGACCTCGAACCACGCATAGGCCACGAGCCTGCGCAAATGTCACAAGGGGAGTGGGACGAGTTCATCAGTGACCCGAGGTGGAAAAGTCAAAAGAGAAAAGCCACCCCCATGGAAGAGTTGACGGCACTCCCGGTGGACCTGGAAAGGGACTTAGAGCTTTTCATCGGTTCTGAGTTACCTGAATCGTACCGGTCCAGAATGGAGCTCTTCTTGATGACCAACCTGGACGTGTTTGCCTGGTCTCACGAAGACATGACGGGAATCCCGTTGGAACATGCTTGCCACAGACTTAACATAGACCCGACGAGGAGACCTGTACGCCAAAAACGGAGAAAGTATGGACCAGACAAGTACG
The DNA here is from genome assembly GCA_026898435.1 of Prunella vulgaris. Lineage (NCBI taxonomy): Eukaryota > Viridiplantae > Streptophyta > Magnoliopsida > Lamiales > Lamiaceae > Prunella > Prunella vulgaris. The sequence continues at coordinate 46,992 of JAPKLY010000309.1, forward strand.
CAGCTCTAACAATTGAGATGGAGAAGTTGTTAGACAACAAGCTTATCAAGGAAGCTTTGTGTCCGCAGTGGGTCGCGAACCCCGTCCTGGTAAAGAAACACAATGGGACTTGGAGACTCTGCATTGACTTCACGGACCTGAACAAAGCATGCCCGAAGGACAACTTCCCACTACCTCACATTGACCAGCTGGTGGACAGCATCGCAGGCCATGAGATGATGATATTCATGGATGCTTTTGCGGGCTATCACCAGATAGCTCTACACCCAGATGACCAGGAACACACGGCGTTCTACGCTAACAAGAACATGTATTGCTGGGAAAGGATGCCGTTCGGACTCATCAACGTCGGAGCTACCTACCAAAGATTGGTGAACAAAATGTTTGACCAACACATTGGCGAATCCATGGAGGTGTACGTGGATGACATAGTTGTCAAGAGTTTGAGAAAGGAGGACCACCTGGACCACCTAAAACAGACCTTCGACATACTGCGCCACTACAACATGAAGTTGAACCCCAAAAAGACCAGCTTCGGCGTACACTCTGGGAAGTTCCTGGGGCACCTAGTTAGCCAGCGGGGAATTGAGGTCAACCCAACACAGGTCCAATGCATAATCGAGATGGGTATACCCGATTCCGTCCAAAAAATTCAAAGACTGACTGGGTGCATGACAGCCCTGAACAGATTCATCTCCAAGTCCGAGGGGAATATGAGGCAAAAGACCAGCAGATGATGACCTACCAGAAAATAGCCGCGAATCTGATCTCGATGTTTACACAAGTTTACATCAATCAGATACCGTGGCTAGAGAACACACAAGCATATGCTCTAGCCTGGCTAGTTACTAGCAACGGCGAAGTCGAATTCACGGAGGTTGTGATCACCACACTGAAAAACCCCTCGACATCCGATTACAAGATAAATCAAACCTCGAGAGGGGGGCAGGAGAACAGTGAAGGTGGTGAAGATTGGTGCACTCCAATCCAAAAATACCTAACAGACGGAACAACACCCGTGGACACCTGGGAAGCTAGCCGGTTAATAAAGCAAGCTGCCAGATATACGCTGCTGGATGGCCAACTCTATAAACGTGGATTCTCTCTACCCCTACTCAAATGCCTAACTAGGAAGCAGGGGTCCGAAGTGTTAGAAGAAATTCACGAAGGGATTTGTGGGAGTCACACTGGGGGGCAAGCATTGGCATATAAGACGATCAGACAGGGCTACTACTGGCCCACTCTTCGCAAAGATGCCATCAGCTTCGGTCGAAGGTGCCGAAAGTGCCAACTTTTCGCACCTAACATCCACTCCCCAGCCAACCAGCTTAAGTCGGTTTTCAGCCCATGGCCTTTCACGAAATGGGGTATCGACTTGATCGGCCCATTTCCACCTGGTAGAGGCGGTGTAAAGTTTGATGTCATAGCAGTAGACTACTACACTAAGTGGGCTGAGGCCGAAGCTCTCACAACCATAACCCAAGAAAGGATGATCGGCTTCATTTGGAAAAACCTGATCTGCAGGTTTGGACTCCCGCAGTAGGTCATCACTGATAATGGAAGGCAGTTCGACGGACAGAAGTTGAGGGACTTCTGCAGTTCATGGAACATCAAGAAGCACTACTCAACTCCATATCACCCCAGTCGAACGGCCAGGTCGAGGCGGTGAATAAGATCCTGAAACACATATTGAAGCTCCGCCTCGAGGAAAAGAAAGGGAGCTGGGCAGACGAACTCCCGGAGGTCCTATGGTCTTATAGAACTTCCTATAGGGCCAGCACCGGGGAGACCCCGTTTACCCTAGCCTTCGGAACTGAAGTCGTAGTCCCGGTTGAAGTCCAAAACAAGACTTGGAAGGTGGTGGGGTATGATGAAGAAAAGAATGATGAAGCCTTGGCAGTAGAAAAAGATCTGATCGAAGAGACCAGAGCTTCATCAGAAATGAAAAACGCCACCTACAAGCGCAGAGCGGAAAAATATTACAACTCTCAGGTCCGAGACCGAAAGTTCAAGGTCGGAGACCTGGTGTTAAAAAAGAAACTGATGGCCCCACCAGGTGTATTCGGTTCAAACTGGGAAGGACCATTCCGGGTCACCGCAGCCTGGCCGAACGGTACCTATGATCTAGAAGACGCAGAAGGCAAAGCTTCGTCATACACCTAGAGCTCGGCACATCTAAAAAAATTCTACAAATAGACTAGAATCCTGTAATAGACTAGTCGAAGGTTTGCATCAGAAATGTTGATGGCAACCGATGTAAATTACACCGCTATGAAAAGTCAGAAAAAATTCAGAAAAATTCCCCAAGTGTTTGGACCTGTGCAGCTCTCCAACCAGACGAGCTGCACCAGGTCACCCACTGCTCCAGATAGCTCGCCGAGCCCAGCTCGCCCACATGCTCAGAAATCCTCAATGCGCAAAGGCCAAGGTCCCAAACGTTGTAATTAAATAGCTCGAAGGCAAAGACTAAAGTGCCCAAGGTCGCGAAAGTACCCTCTCTAAAGGGTTGCTAAGCACCTACTGCCACAAGTTAGAAAAATTCGCGAAAAAGACAAAAACGTCTAAGGCAAGGTTCATGAAACCCAATGGCCCAACGTGAATCAATCGAAGTGCAGTTCGCTGCCCTAAGTGGCCTAAGACGAACGATTCGCGGCCCTAAGTGGCATAAGACGAAGAATACGCACTCTCAAAACAGAGGTACAATTCATGGTCGTAAGTGACGTAAAACGAATGATTCGCTTCTCAAAGTAGAATAAGACGAACAATTATGTACCAGAAAAATAAACAAGAACGAGCTATTTAGGAAATTATAACGTAAAGGCGCAAATACATAAAGGAAAAGAGTTGGACAAAAAATGCTCGGCTTATATTAAAAAAGATACTTAAGAGATTTTCAAGCCAAAAATATGCTTGAAAAAATCCTAAGTATAAGTAGCTGTGCTGGCCATCTTTGAACTACAAAAAGCTCCTTCTGGGCGAGCTAAGTCTACTTGAGCAAAAAGTAAAGACTACAAAAATGGAGCTCCTTCTGGGCGAGCTCCGCAACCCGGCGACCTATCGAAACTTGGAAAATAAAAACTGAACTAAGAAAGCAATAGTAAAGAAGGCCTAGGGCTCGGGGTCGGCGACCTCTGGAGTGGGGGTGACCTGGCGGATGGGTATGGCAAGCTCGACATCAGAAGTGATGTTCCCGGAGAGTCCGCTTGTGCCGAGCTCGCTGATACTTATCATCGCATCCCCGCAGACCTCTTGCATCTGCTCCATTGTCGGCGGGGCCTCACCTCCAGCATCCCCCTCGGCACCTTCAATCTCTTGGGCAAGGTCAGCAGTCAAGACCTGCTTTGTCTGGATAATGTTGAATTTTTGACGAGCAGCGTCAAGATTGATCCCATAGCCCGCGAGGTCTCCAATATTCAGCTCCGTGCCGGGGGGGATCGAGGACTTCTCCAAGCAATCCTCAAACTCGCTGACGAGGGCTTCCCACTCACTGTCATTGTTAATCCGCGCCCATTGGAAGGAGCGGATAACCTCAGCAAAGCAGAGCACGAAGCCCTTGTCGGTAGTGACCACCTCGGCGAGCTCAAGTGCCTCAGGGGTGATGGCGGTGTCAGAACGGCTCTTGAGCTCAGCGATCTCCAGAGCCTTAGCAGCTACCTCTTCCCGCAGCTTCCGGCACTCCTCTGAGTTCCCTCGGCTCTGATCACGGAGGAGCCCTACCTCAACCCGGATCAGGGCGAGCTCCTCTTCCCGAGCAACAAGTGTCCGGCGAGCTTCATCCAGCTCGGCCTGTTGTTGGCGGAGGTCGGCCTGAAGTTTTTCTGCTTTTCTAATAGCAAGCCGCTCCGCCTCCAGTGAGGCCTTCGCCTTGGTCTCTGCCCTCGCCAGCTCCTCGAGGGCCTTCTTTCGCTCGTCGCCCACCTTGGTCAGCGCCCTCTTCGCATCATGGCGAGCTCTATCAGCGGCGGCGACATCATCTCCGATGAGCTGGGCCGCCGCCATTGCCGCATAGGCATAGTGCATCGCCAGCCTCGCCTTGTCGGCAGGCTTCTGCCTCTCGATCATGCCGAGCTCTGAGGCGGAGAGGTACTTAGGGGCCTCAGTAAAAACCCGGCGAGCCGCCCCATCAGGAAGGTCCCTCGATGAGCTCAGGGCCCTACACCGCTCGGCGATATGGAGAGATTCAGGTCGCTGCGGGAACTCGGCGGGTGTATACCTACACAATACTCAAATCAGTTAGCAAAATTATAGAAATTGGAAAGGCTTCCAACTTCAAAAGAGGTCGCCCACTTACCCAAACCTATCGGGATTGAGCCCAAGCAGGGTATCATCCCGAATAGGGACCCCGTAGGGAGGCGGCGAGGGCGCACTCTGAGGAGTTGGGGGCACCTGAGAAGATTGGACAGCAAGAGTTCGCCCTGACCCTGCCGGGGTTGATCCGGAGCCGCCCTCGGCCCTAACTCATTTGGTGGGGCGAGCCTCTTCCTCACTCACCCGCGAGCCATCCCCCCGGTGGAGAGCTCGCCTCGTCTGCTGGGGCGGAGGGGGTTAGGTACCCCTTTCTGAATCCGAGCCTCGGCCCGCTCCCTTCTTGGTGGCGGCAACCTTCTCCTTTGTTTGGGGAGGCACCGAGGTCCTTTGTGAACCCGAGCCCCCGGCCTTATCAGCGGCCTTGGCGAGCTCAAGCTTTTTTGTGGCGTCCAGGACCGTCCCCGAAGGGATACCTTCCCTCCCTGGGTGAGGCTTGCCCATCCTGAGCTGCCGAGCTAAGAAATAGTATGCTTTAGGAACTTTAACAGGTGAGAGCTCAGCAGTAGGACCTACACCTGCACAAGATGATCAAGTAGGTCAGGCGACCTCAATATACGGAGCAGCGAGCTGGCAGAACTTCAAAATGGAGAAGTGCAAAACCTTGAGCAGCGAGGTGGTGTGGTGAAGTGATGAGGCCGGTGAGCCTGCGGCAGTGGTGTTGGCACAAGTGTTCAATCTCGCGATCCTTCTTCTCCCTTAAGCAACACACCGTCCGCACAAATTCAAAGCCAATCGAAACCTCCGGTTTCCCACGGCTCGACTTGTGGCGCTTCAAACCTGCAAAAAGATAGATTAGATCAGTAATCTAATCCGACGCACACACACTAAGGTATGCCACCTACAGCTCGCCTCCCCATATGTCTCTGGAGTAGGGATACGCCCTCCACGACCATCAAAAGCTCGCCAATCCCCCCCGATGAAGAAGAACTGCTCCTTCCAATCCCGGATTTTGTTGGGGAGGTCGCCTAAAAATTTACCCCCCGGGCGAGCTTGGAAAGAATAATATCCCTTCCCCTCCCTCACTTGTCTGATCACGATGAAGAGCTCGTTGATCTCTGCCTTACTCAGCCGATTTTCATAGCCCTCGAGGCCGAAGACGGTCAGAGCTGCCAACAGATTGCTCTATGCATTCGGAGTAAGTTGGGTAATGGCGAGGTCCGTGTCTGCCAAAAATTGCCCAATGATGGGGTGGAGGGGAAGGGTGAGCCCCGCCTTCAAGGTGTGATAATTCATGGCTGTGAGCCCGGCAGGGGGGAGGTCGGCTCGTTCTTTCTCCTCAGCGGGATACATAAAAATGTCCAGCAGGATACGGAATCGCCTCCGAATATCTGGAAGGGCGAACTCGCTCATGATGCTCTCCACCCCGTTGACCTTAAGGTCAGACTTGTCAGCGACTTTTCGAATCGGAGCTCACCGGGGTAGGGGGAAGCTCGCCCCGTGGGTTCTCACATATTCGCCCCAGTCGAACTCGTTCACGACCTCGGTAGAGACTTGATGTTCAGGGAGCTTGGGAAAAGAAAAGTTGATGAAACAGAGGTATTCATAAGTGACCTCCGTCCCCATATCCTCGCTGACCTCTTCGTCGACCTCGCGGGCCAGCTCACCAGCAAGGTCGCCAAGCCCAACCTCGGCGACCTCCTCCCGGGCCTCAATCTCGGCGGCCTCCTCTTCAACGGGGGTCACGGCTCCTCCGTGAGCTCGCTCTGAGTAATCCCAGAGTTCGCGGAGGGGCGATTCCTCACCGGAGCTAGTAGCTTGCTCGCTGGAGTTAGAGCGAACTGACCCCAAGAGCTCGCTACTGTCCGGGAAGGTTTCAGAGCTCACCCCAGAGCTCAAAGAGAGGACCACATGTGCTACTCGGGGGTTTGGAAGGTCATCGGTCATTTGTTCTTTGCCCAGATCATGATGCGGGGGGGTACGGCTTGAAGAGTTCTCAGACATAATGTAAGCGTCAAAAAATAAGGAACAAGGAAGGAGAGAAAGGAGAAATCTGGATTTCTACCTTGGGAGACGTTCGGAGGTGCGTCTGAAGCAGAGGGATGATCGCCAGAAATGTGCTCTGAGAAGTGAGGAAGCAAAAGTGAGGAAATTCCTCATTTCCACCTATTTATAGACGATGGGCGCGAGCTCGAAATTCCCGAAAGATCAGGGACCCTTTTGCAAAGAATTTGAAAAGTTATTATTATGGGCGCGGGAAACGACACTGAGGGAGACGCGTGCGACGTCTCGAATTCCACCAACGGGAGAGCTCGCCCGAGAGTCATATGCCAGCTCGCCCACACATGCCATGAGCCATGATGAAGGCGAGCTGGGGGCTAATTATTGATGGGCGAGCCACTCGAGATAAATCAGAGAATCAGGAGGTCGCCTCTGCCATGCTGGAGCTCGCCCAGGGCTCGCCCCATACCCCCGTGAAGGTCTCGCCAGGGTTCATCATCGCACAACACTCGTAGGCCACGCAAGGCGTTAGAGCTCGCCCGACCCACCGAAGCCCGCCTGTGAGCTCGCCCATGAGCTCACCTGTTAGTCAATAGGACCCCGATGGCGTGCTCTTTTTCCCTCCGTCTGGTTTATCCACAAGGGTGGTTTACGGCGAGGTTTTTAATGAGGCCCATCTAGTCTAAGGCATAGTAGTAGGACGAGGCGTGATAGGGGAAGCAGTGTGAGAGATCAAGATGAGGGTAAGGAACCCTCGTCAACACCGGAAGCCACATAGGCTTATGAGGTGTCGTCTCGCACTCACACACCTATAAATAAGACCTCTCTTGTAACTGTTGGGGACAACTCTCACATTTTTCACACAATAAATATAATCTTCATTGCAATATTTCTCTCTCTAAACTCTACTCTCCCTCCCCAAGAACACAAAATCATAAGATTATTCTTTGGTAGAATTAATCCATCGTGAAGCCACATAAACGAACACAATTAGTAAATTCTATCAACACACACATCATACGCTTGCTCATCTTTTTATATGGTGATAGTTAGATTTTACTTTGCTTTGTTGAAGTAGATAGAAACCAGGACCTTTTCTTGCTTTCACTAGCTATTATTCTTTGTGAACATTCAATGCTTGCTTGATATCGCATCGTTTCCCTGTGTTCGATATTTTAACTTGGTCATCTTGCCACATTTACTATGACCACATACACTTGCGTGACACACGATTTTCGCAAACAAGTTTTTGGCGCCGTTGCCGGGGAAATGATCTCTTTGTCAAGCTTGTGGTTGTTTGTTTACTTTATTTTTCTTTGCTCTTTGTTTGTCTTTGATTATTCTTGGTGAGTGTTGATACTTGTTTGTTTTTGTAGTTGTGAGCTTACTCGAAGATGGGATACAAACACTACACGTATCCACGTTACACAGGTTCTCCTAATTTCTATACATATCAACCACCACCTCCACAAGAAGTTTCTTATCCTCCTAACTCATATATTATTCAAGATTCCTACTCCTTTGAGGATCCATATTCCTACACTTCACCCTCTCCTATGCCTTTCAATCATGAAGAAGCTCCTCCAAGCCATATTAATGATACTCTAGTTTACATCCTCAATCAACTCGAAGAAATTCAAAGGGAGGATGAAAGGCACTTTGAGGAGACAAATAAGAAGTTTGATCAAATTTGCAAAACTCAAGGTGACCAAATTAAGAACTTGGAGTTCCAATTGGAATAATTGGCTTGTAGTGTGCGAATCAAGAAGTTAGGACTCTACTTGGAGCAATTGAGCACTCAAGCCAATTGTGAGGAGGAAGCTGAGGGTATTCTAGATGATGAAGATGAAGGGGAAGTGGAAAGTATGGTGGAAGAAGGGAATGTGGAAGATGAAGATGATGATGATCATAAGGAGAACAAAGCTCTTTCTTTTCAAGATTTTTCCAATGCTAAAATTTCTACTAATCCTTCTCATGATTCATTTGAGTATAATATTACTATTCTTATTGGTGATATTACTTATAACATTTCTCAAGTTGAATTTGTTAAGGATCAAGAAGAAGAGAAGGTTGGACTAGAAGAGAGTGAAAATGGGGAGGATGAAGAAGAAAATGAAGAGGAAAATAATGAGAGTGAAGAGGAGGTTGATGATGAAGAATATGATTATGATTATGAGGAGGATAATGTAGGAGATGATTCAAGAGGAGGAAAGGAGAATGAACAAGAAGAGGTAGATGAAGGTCCACTCATGGACATGAGCATCATTGAAGAGAAGCAACAAGATGAAGTGAAAGATGAGCTTAAGGATGAAATGAACATTTCTATACCCTTAAACTCTTCCACTTGTGCTTTAATTGATAATGCTGTTTATTGTGAATTTGTCTTGCCTCTTGAATTGATTGATGATAAGATTGAATTGAGAGTCCTTTTGAATATATTTGATAGTAGGAGATGGGGGTGGAATGGTGTTATGAGGAGAAGAGAGAAACAATATGCATGTGCTTACAAGTTCAAATTGATAAGGAAAGTGGGTGTATGGGATAGAAATCCTACATGTTTCCTTGATCATGATGCTATGAGATTGTTGTTTGATGAGAAGAATGATATATATCCTTGGCCATTTAGCTAACAATGGTGTCGTCCGGCTAGAGGACTTTAAATCCAAGCGCTAGATGGGAGGCAACCCATCCAAAAAGTTCTTGTTTACTTGTTTAAAATTGTAGTCTAGAAAGTTTTGTTTGTGTGTTTGATTTGCTTGAAGGATTAGGAAGTAAGAAGTGTTATGTTCATCATTGCTTATCATTTTGATCTTATACACTCTTCCCTCTTGATTTTTACTTGTGCTTAATTGATTGTAAGTTGGGAAATACCTATTGAGATGATAGGATAGGTGTTGGAAATTGTTGTGCTTGCTAGTACCTGGATTGGTGCTTAATTGCTTAGCTTATGCCATATTCATCACTCTTTTCCAAACTTTTAGGATTTACAATCCGAAAAAGTTTGGGGGGGGGGGTGTGATCATTCTTCATATTGGCTATTTGATTATGATTGATGATGTATGTGGTGGTTTAGAATTATTTGAAGTGGTGTAGGAAAATCAAGATTCGGAAGTGTAGAAACTGGGCCCTGATCCAGCGCCGAGAAACAAGCGTCTAAGCGCTGGTGCATGCATGACCGAGCGGACTCGGACTTGACCTCATGATCAAAGGCGCTCGAACACAAGCTGTCTAAGCGGCAGGCTCAAGGCGTCCGAGCGCCGGTCAAAGGCTGACCGAGTGCTGTGTTCAAGGTTGGTCATTTTGACCCCTTTTTCCAACTTTGACTACCTTTATTCTCTCACCTATATCCACTATATTCCACACACAAACACACACTTCTCACCACACTCTTGCACATACATCCTCTCAAGAACACCAAGGAAGAAGGGGAGAAAAATCTTGCAACTTCAATCTCTTCATTTCACTTCCTAAAATCCTTCCATAGGTATGTTTTTTTCACTCCCTAGTTACTATTTCTTGTATTTTGGCATGAACTCCATGGTTTAATTAGTGAGAATTAGAAATTCCATGTTTAGTGTTCTTAAGCTTGAATATGAGGATTTTTTTATTCTTAGCATGTTTTTATGCAATTAGTGATGGAATTAAGCTACATTGTTGATGGGTAATCCATTGGAAGCCTAATTGCATGCCAATTTTGTTGATTTGTTGACTAATTGAAGTTTGAATTTTTTGGGGTAGGCATAGTAACGAATTTTGGGATTATTTTGTGCAAAATTGAATCTTTCTCATGAATTTATGCTTGATGCTTGTTGATATGATTTGGAATTGCAGTGGGTAGGATTAATTTGATTGATGCACCTATGAATTGTTGATTGTTGAGGATTAATTGTGAAAGAGCATGGGCATGAATAGTGATATGCATGAATAATTCCTTGATTCTTATACTTAGGACCTCATTGTTCATACTTAGCTTGCTTATTTGCAAGAGTAGTTGATATACTTTGGTTCATTGCTACTTTCTCTTGTTCATGCTTTGCCATTGTGTAGGAGATGTCTAATAAGGGGAAAGGTAAGGTCTCAAGATCGAGGACTAATGTTGGGAGAAATCCTAGCAGTCCCTGCCTTGGAGGCGAGCTGCGCTCAAGTCCACTCGTTCGCTCGATTAAAGGCATAGTTGCGTGCCGCCCGTGGCGCTGAAGCTAGATATTGGGTTTAAAGGAATTGATTGTACTACTCATACCAACAAGGTGCATCTTCTTTTCTGGTGCCCATTGTGAAAGAACTCTAAAGTTAAGCGTGCTTGGCTTGAAGCAATTTCATGATGGGTGACCCCCTGGGAAGTTCTCAGGGTGCGTGCGAGTGGGGACATAAGCACGCTAGAAAAGACCTGTGTTGGTTTGCGAGGATAGTACATCAGTTCTACTCAGCGCAACCGATCCAACAACTAAGAAGGTTCGAATTGAGAATGATGTTAGTCTAGAGGATGAATGCTTCGAAAATTGTAACTACAAGCCGTCGGTTTTTGTATTCTCTTTTGGAGACAACGTGGATTACTTCACCAAATTTGAAAAGGTTGTCAACATAGAATACAATGGGGTAAAGTACTTCCATAAGGAGATGATCGAGTCTCTTAGATTTGGAGAGGACGTCGAGGAGCTATTTCACAACATAGATTGGAGTGGATTGCTTCACATCCACGATAATTCTTATTCAAAGCTCTATATTGAGTTCCTTATCACGTTGAAGGTTAAGGAAGTATGTGGTGTACCTACTCGGATTTATTTTCGCATTGACAACCGAGCCCATAGTATGACTATCCAAGAGGTGAACCGATCATTCGATTGTGAAGAGGAGGCTCCAACAAGCAATTTCTATGACAAGGAACGGTTTGTTAGAGAGCAATCATTTTGGAAAGCTATCTCAAAAGATAAGGAGCAAGACTTCCTAGCTCAACACTCCAAGGCAACTCAAATTGCCAACCCCATTTTTGCTTATGTTCAAAAAATCCTAGCAAACACCGCTTTTGCTAGATACAAGACGGGTGGAGTGAGGAACGAGGAACTCTACATTCTCTATTCCATGACCAAGAGCTTGAAGGCTGATTTTGGGGCCTACATTTGCAAGAATCTCTCCCACCAATATTCCAAGATTAATTGTGCGTATAGAGGTATGATTGCTCACCTTGCTAGGTGCGTAAGATGGGAGCCGAATGAGGATGGAAATAATTTCTCTTATCTTGATTTGAGCTATTTGACAAGGATTCATATGCTCATTAGGAAGAAGAGAACACATTGCCTCACGAGTAAGCCATATTGTGATTTGCCATTTCCCCTTGTGGATTACGATGCCATTACTATCAAGGATGAAGCAAATTGGAGCTTGGATAGTCCCATACACTTTGAGACAGCTCGCATATTTCATGAAGGGAAGAAGAAAGTTACTAAGAGGGCAAGAGGAGAAACAAGCACGAGAAGAGAGCTAGACGAGGAGCAAGTAAAGAAGAAGAGGAGTATGAGGGATGAGGTACACAAGGAGTAGGGGGTAGGAGCTTTGATGCTTGGGGCCAAGAGATCACATCTCTTAGGACCGATGTTACGTCCCTTCGGACTGATTTCACTACTCTTCGAGCGGATGTAGAGGTTATGAGAGGAGATCATCATGCCATGCGCACCGATGTAGCCTCCATTCGCACGGATGTGACTTCCTTGCGTACCGACCTCACGGAGTTGCTCGACGCTCAACGGGCAATGATGCAATGGCACATTGATGAGAAGCGTTTCACTCATCCGAGATACCCTCCTTCGTGAAGTGAACACTTTGGTCTAACTTCATGGGGATGGGTAACGATCTCTTATCCTTTATCTTGCTTTCCTATCCTTATTTTTAGTTGTTCATTTGATATGTTATTTGGTATTGTTATTGAGATTGTAGGATTTTAGGTTGTTGTTTGATTAGTTTGCTATTATTATGGATTTGTCCTTTGGATTTATTATGGATTCTATGAGTATTGTGGTTTGTTTTGTGCATTGCATGATCTTTTCATAACTCTTTTGCCAAATTTTTTAGACCCATGGTCCAAAAAAGTTTGGGGGGGTGTGTGTTCGTTTTGCAAATCTCATTGCAATGCTACACTTTTGTAGATTTTAGTGAATCTTTGATGCTTTAGATCTTGTGCTTAGTAGGATGTCTTGTTTTTGCTTAATATGATTGCCATATTGTTGCTAGTTTAGAGTAGTGATGCATGAGATAGTCTAATTGTTGTGTGGATGTTGTTGAAAGTTCATGTTAGATGTAGTGGATGTATGATTTGATTCATGTCTTGTTTAGAGTGCTATTGATTCTATGATTCTTGATTCTTTGATGATTTGAGCATTTTGAGATGATATGAGTCTTGATCAATTTTTACCCGTAAGGTTTTGAGTCGTTTATGTCTGTTGATAGAATTTCTTAATCGTTGTTCGTTATGTGGCTTTGTATCGGATTAATTATACCAAACAATAATCTTATGATTTATGTTCTTGGATGAGATAATGTAGAGAGAGAGAGAAAGTGTAATGTAGGAAATATACTAATTGTCAGAATTGTGTGAATAGTACAAGAGAGGTCTTATTTATAGGTGTGTGAGTGTGAGACGGCACCTTATGAGCCTATTTGGCTTCCGGTGTTGACGAAGGTCCGTAACCTTCGTCCTGGTCCCTCACACTGCTCCCTACATCGTGCCTCGTCCTACTACAATGCCTTAGATTAGATGGGTCTCATTAAAAACCTCGCCGTAAACCACCCTTGTGGATAAACCGGACGGAGGGAAAAATAGTGCGCCATCGGGGTCCTACCGACCAACAAGCGAGCTCCTAGGCGAGCTCGAAGGTGGATTTCACTGGTTTGGGCGAGCTCCAGTGCCTTGCGTGATTGACCAGCGTCGTGCGATGATGGACCTCAGCGAGGTCTTCAAGGGGACAGGAGGCGAGCTTGGGGCGAGCTCCAGAATCTTCACAGGGATAGGAGCGAGCTCCTTTGGGCGAGCTATGCAGATATGCCGCCCCCATGCGGACGAGCTCCGTACTTCCGCGGATCTAGATGAGTCCCGACGACCTGCCAAACCTTTTAATTATCCACATGTCAATAGTGTTAGTTCGCCAGATCAACATTTGCCCCCCAGCTCGCGAGCTGGAAAACTCAAACCTCGGCGAACTACCTATGGGTGATTGTCGGGCTAGCAGGCGAACTCGGCTAAGGCGGTTGCTTCTGGCCGACGTGGTGCGGGAACCCAGGAGTCATGCACGCCTTTTGAGGCCTCGGTTCCCACCCACCATCATGTCAACTTTCAAATTTCTTGCAAACAGGTCCCTGTACTTTGTGAATATCGCACCTCGCCCCGACGTCTATAAATAGGGGGAAGTGGGTTCATTTCCTCACTTTCTGCATTTCGAATTCTCAGAGCTTTCCCGGCGACCAATTTTTCTTGTGCTCGACGGATTTTCGAAGGCTCTTCAAGGTAGGATTCGATCTTTCTTCCCTTCTCTTTTGCCTTTTACGTGATTTTTTTTTCATTTTTTTGGGATTATTAAATTTTGGACCGAGAATCTCTTGGACTCCCTTGACTTTGGACTATTGGATTTTAGACTAAGAGACTCTTGAACTTCTCTGAGACCATGTCCACACATTCCTCGAGCAGGACCCTTTCGGACCGGAACCCTGATAAGCAGCCAATAATTGAGGAGGAGCCACCTTGGGTTTCATATGTGGAAATCGGCTCCAGCTCTGAGGTGACCTCGGCAGCTCGCCAGGTCTCCGGTGAGCTGCGTAGCGAGCTGCTTAGCGAGCTACGTCCTGATCCAGAGGAAGGAGCCTCCAGTTCCGTATACCGCGAGGTATGAGAGGAAGGCGGTGAAGTCGCCCAAGAGGAAAGAGTTGCCAGTGGCAACGAAGGACCCGAGGAGGTTGATGAGGGTATTGCCGAGGTCTGCGAGGAGGGTGGCGACCTGGAGAAAGTTACGCTCGAATGGTTCCGCCGTATCGGTTTCCCGGAACCCCAGCTGGTTGAGTACCAGGTTCCCACCCAGGTTGTTCATCCATTCTATTGGAACGAGTATGTCGCTGAGTACGCGGCGAGCTTCCCCTGCCCAAGTTGAGTACCTCCCTCCGTCCCCGCCGACCTGGAGGAAGTTGTCCCGTCTGAGTACAAGGCTGGCGAGGTGATGAGCCTTATTGATGAATGCAACCTGCCCATCATACACAAGGAGTATCTCATCTCGCTCGACATCTTCATGTATGCCCCAATGAAGGATGAGCGAGCCGATGCGCCTTCTGAGGGGATGACCGCCTTGAATGTTGATGTTCTAAGGGCTTACATTGCCACTGCACCCGATCATCGGCCAATATCTTGCTGACAATAATCTGGCCATCACCCAGCTCACTCCGAATGCATGGAGCAACCTTCTCGCCGCCCTGTCTGTTTTTGGGCTGGAGGGCTATGAAAATGCGACGACCTCGGCGGACCTGGGCGAGCTCTTCGCCGTGACCAAGCGGGCGCAAGATGGCGCGGAGTATTATTATCTGAAAGCTCGCCCGGGGGAGAAATTTCTCGGGGACTTGCCGAATAAAGTCCGTGACTGGAAGAAGCAGTTTTTCTTCATCGGCAGAGACTGGCGAGCTTCCAGCACGTACCATGGACGGGGTGACCTTATTCCTACTCCGGAGGGATACGGGGAAGCCAGCAGTAGGTCGCCTATTTCGGTGTGCGTGGGTTGAATTAGATATACTAATTCTAATTTTCTCTTTTTTTGCAGTTCTGAAGCGACACAAATCCAGCAGGGGCAGGCCTAAAGTATCGGCGCAGTTCGACGTGGTGCGCGCCATCTATTGTTTGAGAAGCGAGAAGGATAGGCAGGTCGCCCACCTGTGCGCGCACCATTGCCTGCGGCTCGCCGGGCTCCTTACACTGCCGCACCACCTCGATATCCAAGGTCCCGAGCTTCCAGGTTTAACTCTTTGAAGCTCGCCTATGGGGGGGGTGTAGCTCGCCCATTATGCTGACATTTGTAGTTTTTTGTGCAGGCGGTAGCTTCGTCACCATTCCTATCGCTGAGGTCCCCGAGGCCTACCAAATCATCAAGGAACGCTTCGAGATGGGCCCACCTCGCCCCAACCTCACCGTCCGTGCTCGCTCTGGAGGCGAGCAAGGAGGCAGAGCTAGCCTCCAAGAAGGGCGAGGCAAGGGGGTCGGGAGCCCAAAGGGAGAAAACCAAGGCTCCCGAGAAGTCCAAGGCTTCAGAGGTCGCTCGGACTGGCCGAGGTGGGGGGCGAGCTATCGCCCCCTCCGAGCAAGGTCGAGGGAAGAAAGGGTCCCAAAGGGGCGAAGGGTCCCGAGCTGGCGAGGAGGATCCCCCAGCTCGCAAGAGGACTAGGTACACGGGCCTGGTCGACGAGGATTCTGACCGGGTCGAGAGGACCTCGGCGAGGTCTGGGCAGGGGGGATCCACTCAATCCACTGCCCCGCTCGCGGCCACGCCTATTCGGAGCTCGCCACCCTCGCCGTCTCCATTCGGGGTGCAAACCAATGATGACACGCTCCTTGGTTGGGATCCTGACCGAGCTCAGTAAGTAGTTCGCCCAACCGACTCACGTTGCTCGTTGTTTTCTATTTTTCTAATATTTTCTATTTGTTTTGGTCTCGCAGTTATGCCCCAATTGCCTTCCCGAACCGCCATGAGGCCCTGCATGCCTTCGAGCGATCCCGCTCCCTCACGTCGATGCGGAACCTCCCTCCGGGCATGGCTCGAAATGCTGTGAGCGAGATGCCCAGGCATTGGACCACTCCGTCGGTGGCGAACATCAATAGCCAGGATCTGAAGGAGAACCTCCTCCTCTCAGCTCAACATGCGAGTAGATTGGTGCTCGCTAATCAGAAAGCTCTCGAGCAGCTCGCCGAGTTGGAGGCAGGTCGCTCCGACAGGAATAGAAGGATGTTGGCGTTGGCGGACACCGCTGACAAGGCGAAGAGGCAGGCGCAGCTCGCCGAGGAAAGGGCTGAGGCATCGTTGGCCGCTGAGCAAAGTGCCCTTCAACAGCTCGAGACTATCCAACGCCGGCTCGCCAGGCTCGAGCAGGAGACGGAGGCGAGGATAAAAGCTAAGGAAGAGGAGCTCGCCGCCCAGCTCGCCCAGGAGGTCGGCAGCCATGGGATTACAAAGAAGGACCTCGCCCTGCAGCGAGGTCTGGTGAAGAGCTCTAATGCCGAATGCGAGAGGCTGAGGGGCGAGCTGGAGGCGAAAGCCAATGAAGTTACCGAGCTGCGGCATACCGCTTCCTCCTCGCCGGATCTGGCGGCCGTGAAGGCTGAGACCTCTGACAAAGGATGCGTCCAATGTTATGCTGAGGTTTTGTGGACTCTTTGGTGGGCTCGAGCTCACAAGGATGACGAGGTGGAGGCAGTAGTGGGCAACTTCAAGGCCTGCCTGGACCGGGTTCCCTTTCCCGATGGCACCGAACTGGACATCGGCGACCTCCCAGAGCTCGGCATACCTCTCGACTTTGTGCCCGTATGATTTCAAGTTATCAAAAAGGGTCTAGGTGCCGGAGCTGGGCATTGTTGAGGAGGAGGTCGCCAGCGAGGAGGAGCAGGTTCCCCTTACTGTTGCACAGCTCCAAGAAGCCTGCGGGGATGCTGTGTTGAACCTCAGTGAGTTCGACACCACCGGGCTTACTGGCAATATCACTACAGAGGCCGAGCTCGCTCTCCCATCCGACCCGGTGGCCCCTGGTTCCAGCGAGGTGCCCGCTGATGCCCCTCCTGCTGCTCCAGATGTTTAGGCTTTTTCTTGCTTTCTTAGACTAGCTTTTTATTTATCAACTTGTGGTAGGTCGCCGGGTTGCGGAGCTCGCCCAGAAGGAGCTCCATTTTTGTAGCTTTAGCTTTTTGTTCAAGTAGATTTAGCTCGCCGGGCACATGCAGCTCGCCCAGAAGGAGCTTTTTGTAGTTCAAAGATGGCCAGCTGGTCGGCCTTTGTTGCCAGCACTGCTACTCATACTTAGGATTTTTTCAAGTATATTTTTGACTTGAAAATTTCTTAAGTATCTTTTGAATATAAGTCGAGCATTTTTTGTCCAACTCTTTTCGTTTATGTCTTTGTGCTTTTACGTCATAATTTTTTGAAATAGCTCGTTCTTGTTTATTTTCCTGGTACATAATTGTTCGTCTTATTCTACTTTGAGAAGCGAATCGTTCGTTTTACGTCACTTTCAACTACGAATGGTACCTCTATTTCTAGAGTGCGTATTCTTCGTCTTACGCCGCTTAGGGCGGCGAATTGCTCATCTTAGGCCACTTAGGGCAGTGAACTGCACTTCGATTGATTCACGTTGGGCCATTGGGTTTCATGAACCTTGCCTTAGACATTTTTTTTATCTTTTTCGCGAATTTTTCTAACTTGTGGCAGTAGGTGCTTAGCAACCCTTTAAGAAGGGTACCTTCGCGACCTTGGGCACTTTGGCCTTTGCCTTCGAGCTATTTAATTACAACGCTTGGGACCTTGGTCCTTGCGCACTGCGGATTTTTGAGTACGTGGGCGAGCTGGGTTTGGCGAGCTCTCTGGAGCAGTGGGCGACCTAGTGCAGCTCGCCTGGTCGGAGAGCTGCATAGGTCCAAACACTTGGGAATTTTTCTGAATTTCTCTGACTTTGCAAATTTCTCTGACTTTTTATAGCAACGTAATTTACATCGGTTGCCATCGACATTTCTGATGCAAACCCTCGACTAGTCTATTACAGGATCCTAGTCTATTGGTAGATTTTTTTCAGGTGTGCCGCGCTCCAGGTGTATGACGAAGCTTTGCCTTCTGTGTCTTCTAGATCATAGGTACCGTTTGGCCAGGTTGCGGTGACCCGAAACGGTCCTTCCCAGTTTGAACCGAATACACCCGGTGGGGTCATTAATTTCTTTTTCAACACTAGGTCTCCGACCTTGAATTTTCGATCTCGGACCTGAGAGTTGTAATACTTTTCAGCTCTACGCTTGTAGGTGGCGTTCTTCATTTCTGACGAAGCTCTGGTCTCTTCGATCAGATCCTTTTCTACTGCCAAGGCTTCATCATTCTTGTCTTCATCATACCCCACCACCTTCCAAGTCTTGTTCTGGACTTCAACCGGGACTACGGCTTCAGCCCCGAAGGCTAGGGCAAACGGGGTCTCCCCGGTGCTGGCCCTATACGAAGTTCTATAAGACCATAGGACCTCCGGGAGTTCGTCTACCCAGCTCCCTTTCTTTTCTTCGAGGCAGAGCTTCAATATGTGTTTCAGAATCTTGTTCACCGCGTCGACCTGGCCGTTCGACTGGGGATGATATGGAGTTGAGTAGTGCTTCTTGATGTTCCATGAACTGCAGAAGTCCCTCAACTTCTGTCCGTCGAACTGCCTTCCATTATCAGTGATGACCGACTGCGGGAGCCCAAATCTGCAGATCAGGTTTTTCCAAATGAAGCCGATCATCCTTTCTTGGGTTATAGTTGTGAGAGCTTCGGCCTCAGCCCACTTAGTGTAGTAGTCTACTGCTACAACATCAAACTTTACACCGCCTCTACCAGGTGGAAATGGGCCGATCAAGTTGATTCCCCATTTCGCAAAAGGCCATGGGCTGGACACCGACTTCAGCTGGTTGGCTGGGGAGTGGATGTTAGGTGCGAAAAGTTGGCACTTTCGGCACCTTCGAGCGAAGCTGATGGCATCTTTGTGAAGAGTGGGCCAGTAGTAGCCCTGCCTGATCGTCTTGAATGCCAATGCTTGTCCCCCAGCGTGACTCCCACAAATCCCTTCGTGAATTTCTTCTAACACTTCGGACCCCTGCTTCCTAGTTAGGCATTTGAGTAGGGGTAGAGAGAATCCACGTTTGTAGAGTTGGTCATCCAGCAGTGTATATCTGGCAATTTGCTTTGCTAGCCGGCTAACTTCCCAGGTGTCTACGGGGGTTGTTCCGTCTGCCAAATATTTTTGGATCGGAGTGCGCCAATCTTCACCATCTTCACTATTCTCCTGCCCCCCACTAGAGGTTTGATTTATCTTATAATCGGACGTTGAGGGGTTTTTCAGTGTTGTGATCACAACCTCCGTGAATTCGGCTTCGCCGTTGCTAGTAGCTAGCCGGGCTAGAGCATCTGCTTGTGTGTTTTCTAGCCGCAGTATCTGATTGATGTAAACCTGCATAAACATCGAGATCAGATGCGCGGCTATCTTCTGGTAGGTCATCATCTGCTGGTCTTTTGCCTCATATTCCCCCAGGACTTGGGATATTATTAGCTGGGAATCTCCGAAAACTTGAAGATTGGTTGCCCCCACAGCTAATTATTGCCTAAGTCCCGCTATCAGTGCTTCATATTTCGCCTCTTTGTTGGTTGCTCGAAAGTCGAACCGAATTGCAGAGGTGAAGACTTGTCTGTTCGGACTGATTAGGATTACGCCGGTGCCTGCTGCTACGCTGGTTGATGATCCATCTACGTAGAGATGTCACAGAGCTATACGCCCCCTCGTCGGATCTTGAGGGAAAGTTAGCACGACGATGAAGTCGGCAGGTGCTTGTCCCTTGATCGCTGTTCGGGGTGCGTAGGTTATACCGTATTGGTTGATCTCCAGTGACCATTTCAGCAGGCGCCCGGCGGTGTCTGGGCGCTGTAGTATTTGGCCTAGTGGGAACGTTGTCAGTACCTCTACCGGGTGGTCAAAGAAGTAGGGCCTCAATTTTCTAACACTTATCACCAGTGCATAAGCCAGCTTCTCTGTTGGGGTGTATCGCAACTCAGCTTCGTGTAGGACTTGGCTCACGTAGTACACTGGTAGGTGCATTTTTGCCTCTTCTCGGACCAGGACGGAGCTGATGGCCACCTCCGACGCAGCTAGGTATAGATACAGCTTCTCTCCAGGTATTGGTTTTGACAGGACCTGTGTATCCGCTAGGTATATTTTGATGTCTTCGAAGGCTCGTTGGCACTCACTTGTCCAGATGAAGTGGTTCTTGAGGTGGAGCTTGTTGGCTTTGGCCGCCTCTTTGTACCTCCGTGTGTTTGCCTTAATTGCCTCGAAGAACTAACGATTTCGGTCGCTGGACCTGGAGAAGAATCTGTTCAGGGCTGCCATGCACCCAGTCAGCCTTTGAATTTTTTGGACGGAATCGGGTACACCCATCTTGATTATGCATTGGACCTATGTTGGGTTGACCTCAATTCCACGCTGGCTAACTAGGTGCCCCAGGAACTTTCCGGAGTGTACGCCGAAACTGGTCTTTTTGGGGTTTAACTTCATGTTGTAGTGGCGCAGTATGTCGAAGGTCTGTTTTAGGTGGTCCTCCTTTCTCAGACTCTTGACAACTATGTCATCTACGTACACCTCCATGGATTTGCCAATGTGTTGGTCAAACATTTTGTTCACCAATCTTTGGTAGGTGGCTCCGGCGTTGATGAGTCCGAACGGCATTCTTTCCCAGCAATACATGTTTTTGTTGGTGTAGAACGCCGTATGTTCCTGGTCATCTGGGTGTAGAGCTATCTGGTGATAGCCCGCAAAAGCATCCATAAATGTCATCATCTCATGGCCTGCGGTGCTATCCACCAGTTGATCGATGTGAGGCAGTGGGAAGTTGTCCTTCGGACATGCTTTGTTCAGGTCCATGAAGTCAATGCAGAGTCTCCACGTCCCATTGTGTTTCTTCACCAGGATGGGGTTTGCACCCACTGCGGACACAAAGCCTCCTTGATGAGCTTGTTGTCTAACAACTTCTCCACCTCAACAGTTAGGGCTGCGTACTTGTCTGGTCCATACTTCCTCCACTTTTGGCGTAAGGGTCTCCTCTTCGGATCTATGTTAAGTCTGTGGCAAGCGTGTTCCAACGGGATTCCCGTCATGTCTTCATGGGACCAGGCAAACACGTCCAGGTTGGTCATTAAGAACAGCTCCATCCTCGACCGGTATGGTTCAGGTAACTCAGAACTGATAAAAAGTTCTAAGTCCCTTTCCAGGTCCACCGGGAGTGCCATCAATTCTTCCATGGGGGTGGCTTTTCTCTTTTAACTTTTCCACCTCGGGTCGCTGATGAACTCGTCCCACTCCTCTTGTGACATCTGCGCAGGCTCGTGACCTATGCGAGGTTCGAGGTCATCGGGTTGGCTTTCAGCTTGGGCGGGCTCGTCAGCTGTGAGCACCTCCGGTGGTTTGTCAACTTGAGATGGTGCGGTGACTTGGGGAGTTGGGTCAACGTCCATTGGTGTTGGTTCTTGACCTCCCGCAGGTCCCCCATCTTGGGCTTCATCAACCACCTCTATGGGAGCAGGTTGCTGCTCCTGCGCAGGTACTGACCCCTGTGCAGGTCTCAACACTTGGGTTTCTTCCAAGTTCTCCATTGGTGTCGGTTGTGTGTCTTGCACAGGTCCAGTGCGTTGGTTGATTTCTGACAAATCGCCTACCTCCATCATCTCAGTTTCGACCGAGATGACGTCTAGGATGTTTGGCTCGTCTGCAGGAATCTGTACGTCCTCTTCGAGGGTGTGGACCTATGTAACAGACTTCTTGATCCGACCGTCTTTGATTTGGAGTAAACACTCTCGGGCCTTTTTCTGGTCACCTTTTGGAGTTGGGAATTTTAAACAGTAGTAGTAGGTCGAACACGCCACTTTGAATTCATTAATAAACGGGCGGCTAAGGAACCCGTTGTAGGAGGACTGCTGGTCGACAACAAAGTAATCTATGAGCCTAGTCAGTCTCCTTTCGGGATCCTCAGTCGATACAAGCTGGACGCTCAACCTACCACTACCTAGGGGGACGGTTACAGCTTCTCTGAACCCCACTATCCTAGCATTGCTAGGTTCCAGATATGACTCAAAATCACCTAAGGCATCCAAGGTGGATTTGAAGAGAATGTTGGTGAATGCGCCAGTGTCCACAAGTAGCCTGTGAACTCGGACATTCATGATGTTGGCGGTTATCACCAACGAGTCGTTGTGGGGCATCAGTACCCCCTCCAGGTCCGCCGAGGAAAATATCAGCTCATCAGTAAGCTGTGAGATGGACCTGGGGCCGGAGCTGCCCTCCCGGACTTGGTTTATGGCCTGGATTTCGGCCTTCCTCTTTCTTTTGGAAATGGAGGATCCCCCGTCCTAGAGACCTCCAGCGGCTCCGATCTCCTCCTCGAGAACCAAGAGTTCCCAGGTGGGCTCCATGTTTTGCTGAGGCTGGGGAGGTACCCTCCATCTGTTATGGGACCAGGTTGGTCCGCTTCCTCCTCCTCATCATCGGAGGTAGCCCTCCTCTCAAACCTTGGCCTCTTGGCTGGGGTCTTCTTCACAAACTCGGCCAGCTTCCCGTCCTCGTAAAATTTCCAGAGTTGTTTGAGGAGGTCTCGACATTCGCTGGTGAAGTGGCCGATGGCCTGATGGTAGGCACATAATTTGTTGGGGTTGAGCTTCGTGCGGTCCTGGCGGATCCGCCTCAGCTATTCCAACATGGCCTTGCCTTTGACGGCAGTGAAGACGTGGTCAACAGAGACAGTGAGGACCTGATTGAGCTTTTCTTTGAGCTCGTCTCCCTCGCCAAAGGCCTTTAAGTTCCGGGGGGGCTTGTAGGTGCCCCAGAACTTCTTCCCGTAAGGCTTCCTTTCTTCGTGGGTACTAACTTCTTTGAGCAGTGCTTCCTACATGGCCGCGAACACCCCCGCCTTATGACGAAATTCGCTGTAAGTGTTGGGGCATGCGAGGTGCATCTCCTTCCAGAGGTCAGTGCCCCTCTTGAGTCCGGCTATCGCTGCGACGACCTTGGTGTCCTCACTCACCGGCTCGCCTTCCAGCAGGATTTTGTCGAACCTTTCCAGGTACTGCTGGTCGGTCTCGCTCTCGCCTTGATGGATGTTGGCGAGTCGGTGCTTCTGGGTAAGGTAGGATCCGAACCCAGAGAAGTGGGCCAGGAATTCCCGAGAGAGTTGGCCAAATGAGCAGATTGACCCCGGGGTGAGTGAAGAGAACCAGCGGTGGGCTCGATCCCCTAGTGTCAGCGGGAAGTTCCGGCACTGGGTGGGGTCGGTGGCGCCAACCGAAATCATGAAGTCCGCGTACTTAGCCAGGTGGACTTTTGGGTCAGATTCGCCCTCGTAAGCGGACATCACCGGGAACTGGATTTTCTTCTGCACTGGTGCGCGGAGGATGGCGGGTGCCAATGGAGATGTGGGGAGAGTCATGGCGTCAGGTCCGCCAGACTTGGCTGCTACTTGTGCTAGTAGCATTTCAACGGCCTTTTGCAGTGAGGTCAGCTCGTCATCCCGGGTCACCTCCGGCGGAGGCTGCTCAAAGGTCATGCGTCTCACGGACGCACGTCCCCGATGTGCCTCACTCTGGGGTGACCTCTCAGTGGCGGGCTGGAATTGGCGTCCGCCGTGGGGGCCTAGCCGGTCAGTGGCGGGCCTCCTCAGCCTTTCGTGGGCTGATCTGCGTGGCTGCTGGTCGGAGTCCCCGTGGGACGCAGCTGGGGCCGCCGTCTGCTCATTTTCCCGTATCTCGGGCCCAGGCGGCCTTGGAGGACTTCCCTCCTTTGTGATTGGTGGGTGCCAGATGGCCCGGTGTAGGCCAACTCCCTTTCGATGTAAGGAGCGGGATCCTCCTCCACCATCTTGGCCTTGCCGGTCCTCTCCCTGCGCTGGCGAGCTTGTGCCGAGCTCGCCTCCTGCTCGGTGGGGAGTATGCTGTAGTCCCCCTGGGTCTGGGTGCCCTGGGTGGGCCTAGTCTGCTCCCGGGCTTCGGCAGCAGGAGCTCACCTGGGTACCAGGGCGAGCTCGTCCTGCTGCAACCTCTGTAAGGTCGCGATGGTGCGTTGGAGCTTGTCGGGGTTGCTGGCCAGGTCCCTCAGGGCGAGGGCCAAGTCTTCTTGGGTCACCGCAATTCGCGGAGGTCACGGAGCTGTGGTGCTCTTTTGGGGAGGTGGTTGTGAGGTCTCCACCACCTGGCGTGAGGTCTCCACCTCGGCTTGGTTCTGGTCACCTCCTTTGGACCTTCCCGCAGTTGCGGAGGCCTGTCCTTTGGCGGCTTGAGTGTTAGCCATTTTCGGGTTTCGGAGGGGGTAACTTGCTGAAGGTCGCCGAGGTGGAGGGAGGTCGCCGAAGTGGTGGAGGTCGCCGGTGTGGTGGTCGTCCAGCTTAGGTGGAGCTGTGTAAGTTTTCGTCTAGCCTTGCATGTGACGAATTATCCAAAATTCGGTTTATTCGTGTACACGCGCGCATTTGAAAACTTATTCCGGGCAGATTTCGTAAAATCCGAAAATTCAGGTTTTTGTCCGGAAATTTGGGTTCTTCGTTCAAGGGATGAAGATGTATGTGTATCTTCAAGTGTTCTTTGAGTTTTATCAAGAACACCTTCAAATCTTCAACAAACCTAAATTTTTTGTTCTCAAAATTTTTAATTTTTCAGACTCGTAGCGCCCCTTCTTCTAGCGCCAAATTGTTGATAGAATTTCTTAATCGTTGTTCGTTATGTGGCTTTGTATAAGATTAATTCTACCAAACAATAATCTTATGATTTATGTTCTTGGAGGAGATAATGTAGAGAGAGAGAGTTTAGAGAGAGAAAGTGTAATGTAGGAAATATACTAATTGTCAGAATTATGTGAATAGTATAAGAGAGGTCTTATTTATAGGTGTGTGAGTGTGAGACGGCACCTTATGAGCCTATTTGGCTTCCGGTGTTAACGAAGGTCCGTAACCTTCGTCCTAGTCCCTCACACTGCTCCCTACATCGTGCCTCGTCCTACTACAATGTCTTAGATTAGATGGGCTTCATTAAAAACCTCGCCGTAAACCACCCTTGTGGATAAACCGGACGGAGGGAAAAAGAGTGTGCCATCGGGGTCCTACCGACCAACAAGTGAGCTCCTAGGCGAGCTCGAAGGTGGATTTCACTGGTTTGGACGAGCTCCAGTGCCTTGCGTGATTGACCAGCATCGTGCCATGATGGACCTCGGCGAGGTCTTCAAGGGGACAGGAGGCGAGCTTGGGGCGAGCTCCAGAATCTTCACGGGGACAGGAGCGAGCTCCTTTGGGCGAGCTATGCAGATATGCCGCCCCCATGCGGACGAGCTCCGCATTTCCGCGGATCTAGATGAGTCCCGGCGACCTGCCAAACCTTTTAATTATCCACATGTCAATGGTGTTAGTTCGCCAGATCAACAATGCCCATTTCAATCTTGAACGGATGATATTCTTTGATGTGAGTTCCACATATGTGCATTATACTCTAGAACTTGGCTTTAGTCTTATTTGAGGCTACATTAGATGAAGATTTCACATGATATGATTTGAGGCCATTTTTTTATCTATATTGAGTCACTTAACCTCTATGAGCCTACCATTGATATTGATCCATTGTTTACCATTTTGAGCCTATAGACCTTTTCTTTGGCTAACCACACTTTAAGTCATTCGTCCTTCCTTTTTAGAACTCTCCTATCCCTATAATTAGTAGAGTGAAAAGAAGGAAGATTGGTGATATGATGAAGATAATGGTGGCCTAAGTGGAAAGAAATTATGTGCATGACTTAATGTGAAAAGTAAATGAAGAGAAAGTGCTAGCAAAGCATAAAGAAAGGTTGATTTCAAAAGTGTTGTGAGTATGATCACAACTTGTCAAAAAGGGAAGCTAAATTCGTTGAAAAGTGTGAATTAGAAAGTGCATGAAGAAGTGCGTGCTTATTGCATGAAGAGGTGAATGTTCTCTATTATGATTCCTTCTTGCTTTACTAATCATACTTAGTCACTTTATTCATATGTATCATTCCCTACCAAAGAGCCAACACTACAACCTTGATAAAGTCCTCATTGATGTGTGAAAAATTTGTCATTCAAGTGGTGGAGAACTTAGACTCATGCCAAGCTTATGGTAGTATATGTACATTGTGTGATGATTGAAAGAGCCTCATACACTTGAGAGTTGAGCTAAACACTTCCTTGTGAGGATCTTGACTCATTGATTTGATATCTTGCTCGTTGATTTAATGTGGATGGTTGATTAGATGACATTTCACTCTAGACTTGCTTGATATTGAGTGATTCTTCCATGGCATTTGATGTGTGCTTGATGCTTCATTGATACAATTATTCCCCTATCTTATCGCTTCGTTGCTCGAGGACGTGCAACAATCTAGTTTGGGGGTGTGATTAGGGTCATAATTGCATCATTTGACATCCATTTCTATATAGTTTTGATGAGTTTATGTTCATATTTGACCCTAAAATGCTATACATTGTGCTATTGACCCTTTGTTGGCAAGAAAGTATGCTTTATAGGTGAAAATGAGCAAAAACGAGGAATTCCCGATTATAGGAGGTGAAATGATGGAATCCGAGCTCACGGAGATGTTTTAAATACTCAATTGAAGACCCTAAGAAGCTTGGATGAGCCGTGGGATCGAAAATAGAAAAGTCAAAATTGGACGTCGAAGAAACACTGTGACCGAGCGTTGACCACTCAAGTAACAGAGCCACATGCCTTCAGCGTCCGAGCGGATTTCACCTGTACGGGAACATCTTGTGCGCTCGACCACGTGACCATCGGAGCTCGACCATTACACCTTTGGTCCGTCCGAGCACGCCGCCTTCTACGTTCGAGCGCGGGTCCGGATTTTGGCATTTTCGAGGGTATTCTCGTCCTATCGCGCAATTAATGAAGGGCACTATAAATACTCATGGTTTCAGATTTGAGAGGGACTTTTACCATTTTCCATTTTCTTAGATTAGTTTAGAAAGAGAATTAGGTAGTTACCAATTAGATTAGGAGTTAATTTCTATCTTCTTTCTTCAATTACTTTTGATTCATCCATTGGATCGTTGATCCGTTTTTTGCTTTAGATTCATCTCATCGTTTTGTACATTCCTACAGTTCGATTTTGTATTTCGCATTCCAGATTAGAAGATAACATTTCAAAGTTTGATGATTGTATTTCAATTCTTCAACAATTGGTAAGATTTCTTGTAATTCCTTTCATAGTAATGTTAATCATGTTTGTCTATAGCTGAATTGTTATTTTTTCCGTCAATTAGCCATGGGCTAATCTCCTTGTTGCATGGATTTATGAATACTATGGTGAATTTAGTCTCTTGTTAATCCTATGCATGATTAAGTGATCTTGATGGATTAATTCTCTTATTAATGATTTGTATGAATGCTTGACATGTATAATTGGATAATTTGATCCTATATGGATTAGCAAGACATGAGAATTGAGCTTATTCCTAGAATCTCTTATGTGAATTTTATGCACACCAAGTGTTTGATTAATGGCTTTTATGACCAATGAGAATTGCATTTAAGCCTAGACCTCTTAATTAGAGTATTGGGTGTTGTTAGATAGATCTAGACACCTAATAGAGTCCTTTAGCTTGTGTTGTTAGAGCGATCTAGACACTAGTTAGAGTCATAGCTTGATTAAGATAGCAAGTGAGCTTTTGCATGCTAGGATGGATAGGACACTAGGTGAACCATAGTAGGAGTACTTCCATGCACACACATCACACACTTGCTCATCTTTTTATAAGGTGATAGTTAGATTTTACTTTGTTTTGTTGAAGTAGATAGAAACTAGGACCTTTTCTTGCTTTCACTAGCTATTATCCTTTATGAACATTCAATGCTTGCTTGATATCGCATCATTTACCTGTGTTTGATATTTTAACTTGGTCATCTTGCCACGTCTACTACGACCACGTACACTTCCGTGAGATAAGATTTTGGCAAACAATATCTCATCGTTTCCCTGTGTTCGATATTTTTATTACTTGGTTAACTTGCCACGTCTACTACGACCACATACACTTGCGTGAGACACGATTTTGGTAAACAAGTTTTTGGCGCTGCTGCTGGGTAAACGATCACTTTGTTAGGCTTGTATTGATGTTTAGTTTGTTTTTCTTTGTTTCTTTGTTTGTTGTTAATCATTCTTGGTGAGTGTTGACACTTGATTGTTTTTTGTAGGAGTGAACTCGATGGAGATGGATGGATCCAACCATTACTCGTATTCTCCACAAGACATATATCCTCCTAATTTATACACATATCAACCACCACCTCCACAAGAAGAATCTTATCCTTCTACTCCATATTCATATCAAGTTTCCTACTCTCATTATGATGATACATGTTCCTACTCTTATGAAGATCAATATTCCTGCACTCCTTACCAAGATATATGCTCCTATACTCCATATCCTCCTATGCCTTTCTATCAAGAAGAAACTCCTCCTAGCTATTTAGATGAGGCTCTAACTCAAATTCTCAAGCAATTGGAAGAAATGAGAATGGAAGATGAAAGACACTTTGAGGAGATAAACAAGAAGTTTGATCAAATTTGCAAAACTCAAGGTGACCAAATCAAGAACTTGGAGTTCCAATCGGAACATTGGGCTAGTATGGTACGAATCGAGAAGTTAGGGCTCTAATTGGAGCAATTGAGAACCCAAGCCAATGAGACGTGTGAGGAGGAAGATGAGGGTAATCTAGATGATGAAGTTGAGCAAGAAAGTGAAGTGGAAAGCATGGGGGAAAAAGGGAATGTGGAAGATGAAGATGATGATCATCATAAGGAGAACAAAACTCTTTCTATTCGAGATTTTCTCAATGCTAAAATTTCTATTAGTCCTTCTCATGCTTACATTGATTATGAGATTCCTATTATTAATGAAGATATTGTTTATAATTTTCCTCATGCTAAATTGATTTGGGATCAAGAAGAAAAGAAGGTTGGACTAAAAGAGAAAAGTGAAGATAATGAGAGTGAAGATGATGATTATAATGGTCATGATGCATACAAGGACTTCTATGATGCCTTAGACTTAGTTATGAAGTCTCTCTATGGTGATGATGAGTTTGAGGAGATCAAAGATCCTTGTGCTCAAGCAACTTCCGATCTTAAGAGTTTCACTAATCCTCTTATTAATTCTTTTGATCATGATATTAATCCTCTCTATGTTGATAATGAATATGACACTTCCTTTGAATGTATTGATAGGAATCAAATACAAGAAGTGGAGGAGAAGGAAAGAGATGATTCAAGAGGAGGAAAAGAGAAAGAACAAGAAGAGGTAGATGAATGTCCACTCATTGACTTGAGCATCATTGAAGAAGAACAACAAAATGAAGTGGAAGATGAGCTTCAAAGAGAAATAAGCATTTCTAAACCCTTAGACTCTTATACTTGTACTATATTTGATAATGTTATTTATTTTGAATTTACCTTACCTCTTGAATTGATTGATGATAAGATTGAATTGAGAATCCTCTTGAACATTTTTTATAGTTGGAAATGGGGGTGGATTGATTTGAGAAGAAATGAAGAGAATTATGCATGTGCGTACAAGTATAAAATGAAAAGGAAAGTGTGTGTTTGGGGTAGAAATCCTACATGGCCATTTAGCTAACATTGGCATCGTCTGGCTAGGGGATGTTAAATCCAAGCGCTAGATGGGAGGCAACCCATCCAAAAAAATTCTTGCTTATTAGGTTTGCTTTGAAGTTTAGATAATGTTAGTTGTTTTGATTTGCTTCATATGAGGTAGTGTGTTTTCTTACCTTATTTGGTGCACTTGATTATTCCTAGTTTGGGGGTGTTGCCTTTTGGTATATATTGTGTTTCTTGGTTGAGTTGAGTTTGTATATGCATTGTTTGGTCATTGATTAATTGTAAATCCTATTTTCATCACTCTTTTCCAAACTTTTAGGATCCTCGATCCGAAAAAGTTTGGGGGGGAGGGGTGTTTTCGTTCTTCAAATTTTGATTTGCAGTGATAATTGATGTGAATTGTGAGATTTAGAAAGGTGTGATGAGGAAAATTCTCTTCCTACTTGGACAAGAAGAAATTTTTTGTGTAATTGCCAAGTCACTCTCCATTTCTTGATCCCAACTTAAGGTATGTCTTTACACTTATCTCTTCCTATTTGCTTTCATTCCTAGTTTAGTTTGCTTGATTTTAGATTTCTATTTTGTGCTTAATTGTGATTCTTGTGGTATGATTTGAGTATAGCATGATCTTTTCATAACTCTTTTGCCAAACTTTTTAGATCTATGATCTAAAAAAGTTTGGGGGGTGTCTTCATTTTACAAATCTCATTGCAATGCTATATTTAGGAAGATGTTAGTGTCTCTTTGATGATTTAGATCATATGCTTAGTTGGATGTCTCGTTTTTGCTTGTAATGATAGTCATATTGTTGCTAGTTTTGAGTAGTGATGCATGAGATAGTCTTATTATTGTGTGGATGTTGTTGATAGTTCATGTTAGGTGTAGTGGACTTATTTCTTAATCATGTCTTGTTTAGAGTGTTATTGATTTTATGATTCTTGATACTTTGATGATTTGAGCATGTTTGATATGATTTGAGTCTTGATCACCTATAACCCGTGAGGTTTGAGCCATTTATGCCCGTTTCAATTTTGAACGGATGATATTCTTTGATGTGAGTTCCACACATGTGCATTATACTCTAGAACTTGGTATGGGGTCTAATTTGAGACTACATTAGATGAGGAGTTCACATGATATGGTTTGAGGCCATTTTTTATGTATGATTAAGTCACTTTGCCCTATGAGCCTACCAATGATATTATGATCCACTGTTTACCATTTTGAGCCTATAGACCTTTCCTTTGGCTAACCACACTTTAAGTCATACTTCCTTCCTTTTTGGAACTCTCTTGTCCCTATGATTAGTAGGGTGAAAAGAAGGAAGGAAGTTTGGTGAGATAATGAAGAATATGGTGGCTAAAGTGGAAAGAAATTCAAGTTTGCATGGATTCAAAAGCAAAAGAGTGTGCAAGTTCAAGTGCTAGCAAGTGAAAAGCATAAAACAAGAGTTTATTCCTATGTGTTGTGAGTATAATCACAACTTGCTAAAAAAGGGAAGAATTGTCTTTGAAAAGTGTGAATTAGAAAAGTGCATGAAGATGAGAGTGCTAATTGCATGAAGAGGTTAATGTTCTCTATTATGATTACTTCTTGCTTTACTAATCATACTTAGTCACTTATATCCATATATCCCTTCCCTACCAAAGAGGCAACACTAAAACCTTATCAAAGTCCTCATTGATGTGTGAATAATTTATCATTTCAAGTGGTGGAGAACTTAGACTCAAGCCAAGCTTATGGTAGTATATGTATGTTGTGTGCTGATTGAGAGAACCTCAAACACTTGAGAGATGGGCTAAACACTTCCTAGTGAGGATCTTGACTCATTGATTTGATATTTTACTCATTGATTTAATGTTGATGGTTGAATAGATGATATCACATTCTTAAACTTGCATGATATTAGGTTATATGTCCACAGCATTTGACATTGTGCTTGATGCTTCATTGATACAATTATTCCCCTATCTTATCGCTTCGTTGCCCGAGGTCGTGCAACATTCTAGTTTGGGGGTGTGATTAGGGTATCATTTTGCATCCATTTCTATATGGTTTTGATGAGATTATGTTCATATTT
This sequence comes from Prunella vulgaris, assembly GCA_026898435.1. Lineage (NCBI taxonomy): Eukaryota > Viridiplantae > Streptophyta > Magnoliopsida > Lamiales > Lamiaceae > Prunella > Prunella vulgaris. The sequence continues at coordinate 78,727 of JAPKLY010000309.1, forward strand.
GACCTTAAAATGATATACTTTGTGCATTTGACCCCTTGTTGGCAAGAAAGTTGTGTTTATAGGAAACATGAAGCAAAAAGGTGAAGGGACGAGCAAGTTTGATAAACTTCAGATTTATTAAACTAATCCAAATGGTGAAAATGATATACCATGTGAAAGATCTTAAAGAGAGGGTCGCAACGCAAAAAGAATCGAGTAAATCGGAGTTCTAGAGCTCAAGATATGAAGAAAACAAGTTTGCCAGAAAAACTGCAAAGGCGCGCGAGTTGCAACTGGTGGGCGCGCGAGGCTTCGGCTGTCGATCCAGGAATGAGACGCGCGACTTCCTTCAGCTGGGCGAGTGAGTTCCTTCAGCTGGGCGCGCGAGCGGGGCATTTTTATGCATTTTTAAGGGTATCTTCGTCCTTTTGTGCGTTTAATGAAGGACACTTTGGTCTAATTAGATTGTTAATTGTTGAAGGACACTTTGGGCATTTTTATGCATTTTTAAGGGTATCTTTGTCATTTTTAAGGACACTTTAGATTATTAATTGTTGATTTCCATTTCCAATTAGCCATGGGCTAATCTCTTGTGGCATTGTTGCATGAATACTATGGTGTAATTTTGTTTCTTGTTAATCCTATGCATGATTAGTGATCTTGATGGATTAATTCTCTCAATTAATGATTTGTATGAATGTTTGGTATGCCAATTGGATATTTAGAGCCTAAATGGATTAGCAAGACATGAGAATTGAGCTTATTCATGAATGTTCTTTATTGAATGTTGTGCATGTCAAGTGTTTGATAAATGACTTTTATGACCAATGAGAATTACGTTTAATCCTAGACCTCTTAATTAGAGTATTGAGTGTTGCTAGAGAGATCTAGACGCCTAATAGAGCCATTTAGCTTGTGTTGTTAGAGAGATCTAGATACTAGTTAGAGTAATGGCTTGATTAAGACACCAAGAGACATTTTACATGCTAAGATGGATAGGACACTTGGTGAACCATAGTAGGAGTACTCCCATGCACACACATCACTCACTTGCTCATCTTTTTATAAGGTGATAGTTAGATTTTACTAATCTTTGTTGAATAGTAGATAGAAAAAAGTCTTTTCTTGCTTTTCATAGCTATTAACCTTTGTAAACACTCAATGCTTGCTTGATATCACATCGTTTCCCTGTGTTCGATATTTTTATTACTTGGTTAACTTGCCACGTCTACTACGACCACGTACAGTTGCGTGGGACACGATTTTGGCAAATAGTCCGCCTAATACATGCACTCAGATTAGCCCATTTATGAAATTCTGTGTGACAGCCCCAAGACCAAAATTCACCAACATTCCTAAGGATTATAATCCAGTGGTCGATCATGTAATAAGAAGTAAATTAGAGAGTTTTGAGAAGTGGTGGATAGAGAATCGAGGGACTAATGTGGAAGTGGTTCCAATGACAAATGTGGTCCTTCTTGTAACTGCCTTATGGTTTAATCCATTTTGGGATCCTGATGGGTGGTTATATAGCGAGGTTAGTTAAACTTTAAACATCTTTATGAAGTATTTCAATGTTATAGTAGCTGCCAATTTAATATTTTGCCTAAATGATGCAGAACATTGACTCTCTGATGCATATGGGTATGTGTAAATATAAGTCTTAGGTTGTTAAGGATGATCGAACCCGGAGAAATGTCACATTCATCGACTATAACTTTATTGTAAGGACTTGTATGTAATGGAAAATGTGTGTTTTAAAGTTACTTTAGCCTACAAAATTCTGTGTGACTCTACTTTTTTACACATGACAACTTGTATGCATATAGGCACAACTTACTTCTGGGGTTTATGACAAATGGGAGAAGGCGAAGAAGAAAGGTGAAGTTTGGAAATGGTCTGAAAATTGTAAATCAGTGTATGCATATGTCGAAGGAAGACTTCCAATTGAAGGTTTAGGTATGTCGTGGAAATATGCAAAGTTTGTATATGGATTGCAAACGTGCAAGGAAACCATTGAGTGTTGCTACGCGGTCGACGACCTCCACTGAGATATGCAATTATCTTCCGGAAGTTGGCCAACATTCTGCCCAGTTTATGCAATGAGGGAAATATGTTCACTCTCCAAAAAAATGATGGTGTGGGGAGAAAAGTGTGGTTTTGTGCATATTTAAACATCTTCATTAGCTTTGTGTTATTGGTATGTCTATCATGAATACTGGAACACTGTATTGGTCATTTTCTGTGTTAACTATGTATTGTCATGCAAGTATTCATTAACATCTACTTATGAAGAATGGTCATAACATTTATTATTTCAACCACACCATTTTATTCAACATACATAGATATTACATTGAACACTCTTGCACTTGAACATCACAGATTTAACATAAATGTAAAAACTACAATGCATAAGAATGTTACTAGCTACAACCATTAACGATGTAAAATGCATACGACACACAATTGTAACACGACGTCACCCATCTTCTAATCATTCCTTCATGACAAAGAGAACCATTTGTAGGGACTTCCCGACCCACACGAGTTAGAGGATTCAAGGTTTGAGCTACTGCTAGTGGTGGCTCTCGGTGGAAATGCATTCCATGGTGGATATTGTGGGCGAGGGCTTGAGCTTGAAGTAGTCCCTTTAGGGAATTTGAACAAATTTCTTCGATGATCATTATGTGTAGTCCACGAGGGTGAGTCAACTTCATCTTCGTCAGTGTCAGAAATAATAATAGTTGGATTTTGTGCACGTTGAGGACTCGCATTTGCCGAAGCTGTGCTATCACTTAAATTTATCACTTCAACGTGTGAGTCAGATGTGACATGATTTTCATTGGTTTTGAATAGTAACTTCATTGATTCATAGAATGGCTCTCCCTCACGGTAATAGGCTATAGCAAGTCGATCATGCTACATGTTTTGCCACATGAAATTTTTTATATTATGTAAAATATATATATGTAAGGAGAGAGAGAGAGAGAGAGTATCTCACATTGATGGTGTAGTATGAAAACTTAAAAGGGTGAGAAACCTTTATCAACTTGTACCACACTTTCTTAGAAGCAATGATATTGTTGTGCTCATCAACATGAACACCATTGGTCTTAGAGCATTCTTTAAATGTTTCATTCCTCTCACCAAGAAAACCAAGATGCTCTTCTGCATCAAAGAAAGTGAGCTTTTTTTAGAATACCTTGTTGACCATTCCAATAGCAGTTATAAGAGCGTCAAAGTTGGTTGCATTGCAACCCTCCCAATGGCTTAAATGCTTTTCTTGTACCAAGCATGAATCCATCTCATAAGTCCAAATGCCATTGAACAATTTTTTTTTGCATGCCCTTCCATTGTATAGGGGTTAGGGTTGTATTCGATTTGTATTCGTTAAATAATTTGAATATTCATATTCGTATTTGAAATCTTTTTGAATAATAAATAATATTCAATTCAAAATTGATATTCAAATTATTCGATTCAAATTTTTCAAAATAAATATTATATAATATTTTTAATTTTGACTAAAATAATATTTGATTTGACTTATCATTTATTACTCAGAATCAATTTAAAATTCTGGAAGTTAACAAATTAGACGTGGGCCTTCTTTTTCACTTATGAACCACATCCAAGTGAACTTTGGGTAAGGTATGCCTTTGCCCCCTTTTTATGAGGCTTTACTTTCATGGTTCTTTTAACACCTACCCGATGTGGGACAAGAAATAACAATCATCTATGCATGTGCCCCTTTTTATAAGACTTTACGCTCATTCTTCCTTGAACACCTATCCGATGTGGGACAAAAAATAGAAATCATTCATGTTTTTTTTTAATTCATCATATCTATATGAAACGAGATACTTTTTTTTTGTGTATTTTATTTTTATAAATGCACAACTAACTATTTCCACCAAAAAGTTCTCGCCATAATGCTTCACTTACAAAAAAAATTTAAAATAATGTGCTTGTTTCATGAGGTTCACAAATATTAATTATTAAAATTATGATTTAATATATTATATCTCAAAATAAATTGATTATTTGTTAAATGTATATGCTGGACTCTACTAACATTGTAATATATGTGCTTATTAAATGTTAAATTTAGTAACTAAATTTTACAATTAAAGTGAAAAGTTTAACTAATTAAAAATATAATATATATAGTTAAATATGTATTAGAATATTTACGAATACGGAATCGAATACCATGATATTTGTATTTGTATTTAATTTCTAATTGAATCGAATATTTATAATCAAATTCGAATCACAAAATCACGAATACGAATACCGAATCGAACCAAAATAGTTGATTCATTTATAACCTTAATAGGGGTCACATGCATGCATAAGAAGTTGTTCCACCACTCAAATCAGTAACATTGTGTTCGAAAAAAATGTCATGCTAATAGTTAAGTCACATAGGCTTTGCATAGTAGAGTAGGGAATAAATTCTTTGACACATAAGAAAAAAGTTATAAATGACATGTCCTGGCCAACCTAGTGGCAAACACAGTAAACAACGAAAAGACAATACAACATAATTAAAGTATCTAGCCAAATTCTGAAGTCTGAACACAACAGTTTCACACCAATAGTCCACCAAAATGACATTAAAGTTACCCTTACAATGAGTTGCCAAGCAATACACCTAACACAAGTAACACAATACAAATGAAACTTACAACAATACACATGAACAACCAAACCGTCAAAGTCAATGGTTCACTATTCATATTAACGAGGATGCACGACAATTTATCGAACGAAATCTCATTTCCTGTAGTTATGTGTTCTTCCCTCGGTCGACGTCGTATTGTGTCATCCATGCGAATAGTGGGTGATGGGGAACTTGAATGCAGTGTACTATATATTGTTATTTCTATTGGTTGAGAGTACATTTAGAGACATTGTAACTTGTGGGACATCTTGGTTCACTTCATCACACAAAAAAAAAAAAACCTACCCTTGTGCTTTTTATGACAGGACAAATGTAGTAATACCTGCCCAAGCACGTCGACTTCGGTCTGGCAACACGACAAATCATTAGTCCACTCCCACAACAATAATCAGGAGTATAATTTGAATATTGGCCTGATGTCATTACTGCATAGACAAAACATAGAAAATCATTCATCCGTATATAACACATTATCACTTCATATACATCTTGAGTTCTATAAGAATAGATGAAGCAAGTACACACACTCAAGTTTAAATCCACACTCATATATCATCATACACAACAACTATGTTTGTCTAATCCAACAGTGTACAAACAATCAAAACATGCAGGAGGTAACATACAACAAATGGAGCAAACTATAAGTCTGTCAATGTATAAAACTAATACGCACAACAACAGATTTAAACAGCTGACAATTTATCCCATCCTCTCATTGAATATTGATTCCATAAAGACATAGACATTGTGTCCTTCATGATGGTCCACTCGGTAGATGATTCTGTTAGAGTTTAAATTTTAAATTCTAATAATTTTTTATTTTTTTATTTTGCCTTTATTCACATTTAACTAATTAAGATTAGAATATTTTTATTTTGATTTATTTTGTGCAGGATAAAAGATTTGACTTGGTCTTATTTTTTAAATAGGATATTTTTCTTAGATATTTTAGGAGGAATTAGAAGAAGTGGACTTGGTCATTATTCCTATTCTTAAGCTACACGATCAAAACATGGAGAAGTGGAGATCATTACTTGAAGTGTGAAAGTTGAGAACGTGACATGAACGTGGGATATTTTGTGAGTCTATAAAAGAGACAATGAGATCATTGAAGATGAGAGACAACCGACACAACCGAGATTGAAGAGATAAAAATTATTCTTGGTGTTTAGCTGAGTTTTGATCACAACTTAGAGAAATTCGTTCATTGTTTTTCTTTTGTAACTCAGTTTGTTTTAATGTCCTTAAGCTAAATTTCAATAGTTCAAAGGACTCATTGTAATTCACATTCAAATAGTGAATAATTTTTTCCATTAGGGATTCACAAGTTATTTCATATAACTTGTGAAATTTTATCGCTTGTTTATTTTTCTCCTGTGTTTTTGTCTAACGTTGGACGTGGTGTGATCAAATTACACCCCACATCTAATTTCAGTCGTTTTTTATTTTAAGTTTTCCATAGCATAGACACTTTCAATTGGTATTAGAGCATGCACTTAATTCAATAAGTGTTTGGTCCTAGTTGTCTTATTATGAATCACATTAATCCTATTTTAGCTAAGCTTCCTACTCTATATGGTTCTAATTATGCTTATTGGAAGATCTGAATATGTTTGCACATCAAATCAATTGATGTTCGTGCATGGAGATCAATTGTCAATGGTTATGTAGTTCCTAAGAGTCCACCAAATGAGGATGGCGATATAACTCCTAAGCCTAAATCTGAATGGACACAAGAGGAAATTACGTTTGTCTAGTTTCAATGAAAAGACACTAAATGCTATCTTTACTTGGGTGAACATGCATATGTTTAAGCTTATTCAAAATTGTCTAACAGCTAAAGATGCATGGGATACCCTTCAAAATCATTGTGAGGGTAATGCAAGTTTCTGAGAAATGAAGCTTCGCATGCTCATGAGTACATCTGAATGTTTGAGAATGGAAGAAAATGATGATATTTCATCTTATTTTGAAAAATATGATATCTCAAACGAATGTCAATTGCTTGGTGAGCCAATGCCCAACAAACAACTTGTTTCTAAAGCTCTTCGTTCTCTTCCTGAAAATTTTAATATAAAAGTTTCCTCTATTGAAGAAGCTCATAATCTTGCTACCATGGATCTCAACACTTTGATGAGTATTCTTAAAACTTTTGAAATGAATCTATCTAATCAGAGAGAAGCTTACAAAGGTAAGAATGTGACTTCTCAAGGTCAATCCTAAAAGGATAAAACCAATGATGAGCATGAAACTTTTGGGAAATTTAGTAAAGGAGATGATGTTGCTTTGATCACTCGCAAATACAATTCAATGGTGAGAAATTTTAAAAAGGAAAATGTGCATTTCAAGTCTAAAGAGAAACAAACTAAAGTTGCTGGTCAAATGTCAAAATGAATTTCTTCTCAAAATAAAAAATAAAATACATTGAGAAGGACTGTTTTTATCGAAATAAATTTGATCCTAAGCAACTCGAGTCCATCCAATGTCATGCATGTTCAGGTTGGGGCCACTACGCGAATGAATGCGCAAATGCCTTGAGAAAATGTGGTAAGAATTTGTGGGTGTCTCTCAGTGATGATGAGGAGGATGTAGGGGAGGAACTTCAAGAATCTTGCCAAAAGATGATGTTGGCTACAGTGAATGACACATCGTTATTTGATTGTGATGAATATTGACCTTGATGTGATCACATCGTTGTCAACATTCAACAGGTATAACTGTTTCGATTTTCAGTAGGTATAACTGTTTTGATTTTTCTAATTCAAATTGTTTTCATAGGTCTATTAATGATGCAGAGTTTCAAGAGGAGGATAAAATGGACAAAAATTCAATCATCATGGAGTTGCAGGGTCTCTATAAAGCTTTACTAAAGGAATGGAAAAAATAAGCTTTGAAGGTGGAAAAGATGTCTAGTGAAAATGAAGAGTTAAGGAGTTCCGTCACAAGGTTAGAAGTATTGCTTACCATAAAGGATGTTGAATTGAGTAAAGAACGGTCCAAACTTAATCTTGCTGAAGCTACTTTACCAAACTCAACACTGGCACTTCAAAATTAAATGAGGTACTTAACTTGGGTAATTCTAATACATCAGGTCTTGGATTTTAAAATTCTTTGGACAATATTTGTTCAAATATTTTTTGGAAATAAGGATGAAATTATTTTTGTTAAAGAAAAAGGTACTGAAGCTATTAAGCATATGAAGTCTAGGAAATGAAAATATGTGTGTCATTATTGTTTTGCACCTGGACATATCAAACCTTTTTGTTTTACTTCAAAATCTGTTCGGGGAACAGATGTTGCCTTCCATGTTACCCAACATCGACGGCAACATCTCAACCCAGAAAAATAAAATTGTCTATAAGAAAATTTGGATGTCTATATCTGATGTAATATGCAATGTAGTTTACAATGTCTTAAAGACTAACATTGCAGGTTCTTGGTACTTTGATAGTGGGTGTTCACGTCACATGATGGGCACCAAAGAATTTTTAAAAGACTATGAATTTATTCGTGGTAGAATTGTGACTTACGGCAGTGGCTCTAAAGGAAAGATTATTAGCAAAGGAACATTGGACGTTCCCTGATTTCCTTTATTAAGGAATGTTTTGCATGTTGATGGTGTTATAGCTAATTCAATTAGCATAAGTCAACTATGCGATGATGATTTAGAGATCAAGTTTAACAAAAAGATTTATAAAGTTTTTGATAATCATAACACTTATGTCATGACAAGGAAAAAGGTCAAGTGATAATTGCTACCTTGTTGGTGAACAAGAGATGTGCAATAAAGTGCGAGTGAATGATACAACTTTGTGGCACCAAAAGTTGGGACATGTTAAGTATCGCAACCTAGAAAAATTGAAGAAATTTGATGAGGTAAATGGACTTCCTAAGCTTGATCACAAAGGTAAGGTGGTGCATGAAGACTGTCTTAAAGGTAAACAGACTCGTGTTCCACATAATGTTGTCCAACATAATGGGCAACATTCAGATACATCTCACTATTTTCAGTTTGTGCATTTAGATGATCGTAAAAGTACTAGTGGAGGTTGTGTTTATTTGGGTAACAATTTAGTCTCATGGTATATTAAGAATAAGAATTGTGTATCACTTTGGACAGCTGAATCAGAATACGTGGCAGCTGGGAGTAGTTAATAATAAATTTGGTTTCAACATATGCTAGATGATTATGGTCTTAAAACCAATACCTTGATTATGTACTGTGATAATTTGAGTGTGATTAATATATCCAAAAATCTTGTTCAACATTCACGTATAAAACACATTGATATTCGTCACCATTTTTTGAGAGATTTGGTTGAGAAACAGTTGATTAAGATTGAGCATGTTGATACACTACATCAACTTGTAGATATCTTTATAAAAGCACTGGATAATGAGATATTGTCAAGTTTGAAGAAATCTCTCGGCCTTTGCTTTGTTTGATTCTCGATCATTCTGTTGCATGTAGCAAATGTTACGCCTCATGTGATCACATTCTTAGCAACATTTGCATTTGATTGTAGTTTCTGATAATATGATTGATTCATCTGCTGCATGTGAAAATTTTGTCTTGATTTCAATATCATTTATATAGTTGATAAGTGTGGTAGTCTATAACACCCGTGAGATTTGAGCCTTTTTAAACTGTTCACTTTTAACAGTTATATTGTTCTTTCTCGAGTGTTTTCTCTTCCTTTGTTTAGTATCTCTAGAACTCGCTTGATTCTTTTTGAAACTGTATTGTTCACACTTACCTTAAAATGATTTGAGCAATTTTTTTTAATAAGCTACTTTATCCATATTGTTTCCCACCTAACATTTTAATACCCTTAGTTGCCACTTTGAGCCTAAACCTTTTTTTTTTCTCTCTCTCCAAATATTGAGCTCTATATTCAAATTTCATGTCTTTACCCTATTGTGGTCCACTTAGAGCATTAAGTAAACTATTTGTTGGGAAAATATTGTGAAAAAAAAAAATGCACGTATACTTGATGGTGGTATATTGATAGAATCCTTCAAAAAAAGGATAAAGAAAAAGGAATTGAATCATTTTATGAAAAGAAGTGTTGAAATGTGGTGAATGAGTATTCTATAGACTTAAAAAAATTGAAAGAAGTTGTGGTTCCATTTGTTCTTGGACTGGACGTCGTCTCATATGCGGGGACATTGAAGACCACATTCAGGTGCAGTAAAGAGTGTCTATATTGTTGTTTCATAACTTTATTTGGATCATAGTTTTTTAGCTACTTTTTAAAAAAAAAATCCACCTTTAACCAAAGCCCCATTACAACCCTTTATAAGAAATTTTGATTTTTGTCAAGTGTGTGCTCTAAACGGTTGATAACTAGAAAATATGCAAGCTTGTGGAAGATCTACTTATTAGGTATTGAGTTGAGTGATACATGTATCTATCCTATACACATGAGTGTTGAGTGATATTATTCCGTGAGAGACTACCTTATCTTATTTTCTATATGTTTGATTGAGAATTGTGATTATTTTTTCATGTGATTTAAATTGTATCAAGGAGTATTATTAGTTACTATGGGTTATTTTTTTTCTTTCTTTTCTCTCTTATTCATATTGCATTCTTGAATATCTTTCTAAATGTATTGGGCATTGCTCTAAGTCCTAATTGTTTACATTAGTTGGATTTTTTAGATTTTTTTTAAAATCTTCACTTGGTTACTGTTACTCATCTCTATTTTTTCAAGTCACAATGTGTTACACTTTTATTTCTTTACTCACAAGATTTTTTGTGTTCTCCCAATTTTTTTTATCATTAAAGTTTGCTTTCTTTTTGTCTTATATTAGTTACATATTAGGAGGAAAGAAAAGTTAATTTTTTTAAAAAAAGGAACGACCCATTTCTATTTCTTATCTACTAAACCCACTTATTTTTTTCACCATTCTTGTGTGTGTATTTATTTTTAGACTTGGTATAATACTTTTTCTCTCTTTTGGGAACAGTAAAGTCCAAGTTAATTTTTCACCTTCTTCACAAAAAGGGGGAGAACAAGTAAGTGTGTTGATGAAGGTAGTGTGGAGAATGCTGGATGCTGTTGATGGTGCTCCAATTGAGGATTTTGTTGATGCGGCAAATCAGGAAGAGTTTTAAGTTTAATGATGACTTGATTTAATTTAGTTGATTGCAGGGATCTTTATGAGTTTTGTGAAGAAAGACAAGAAGGGGGAGATTATTAGAGTTTAAATTTTAAATTCTAATAATTTTTTATTTATTATTTTGCCTTTTTTTCACATTTAACTAATTAATATTAGGATATTTTTATTTTAATTTTTTTTGTGCAGGAGAAAAGATTTGACTAAGTCTTGTTTTTTAAATATGATACTTTTTTTAGATATACCAACAAAAACCATGTGTCAAACAATTGAAAATTGATCTCTTGTCAAAATAAATGGTAAAAAAATTCAATTTCTTTCTTATACCTTAAATAACTTCCATCTTGGATGTGTTGAGTCTTCAGGGATAGGGGAGGGCGTAACCAAAAAAAATTCATGTAGTTTCAAAACAGCCTTCAGCACAAGGTGGATAAAATATGACACGGTTTGACCAGACCTTATGAAGTCAAATTTTACTAACCTGTTCTTTTTATGGTGACCCAATACACATAAAAATATGGACACTTGCTCTTCAATACAAACATATGTATGATCTTTCAAACCTCCTAACTCTCTCATAATTAAGCAAAGGTGTGCAAATGCATTTCTATCCATTCTTAAATTTTGTACACAAGCAGAATCAGTGACAAAAACCTATATGTTCAAGTGAAAGACTTGATGTGGAATTCTCTCCAACATTTGATAGGAGGCAACATTCTCTACCCGTCTAGGAACTCTCTTATTGTCTCCTTTAAGTATAAAAGTACAACTAATAGGATCATCATTCATTGGTGTAGAATTTCATCAAGCAAAAAGAAGATAACAAGGTGTTTTATCATGATTGGGCTCAACATTATGGGAGCCAAGATTTAGAGTCTCAATTTGCAGTGATACATGGAGCAATTAACTTATATAGAACATTGAAACATGTGTTTGCATATGACTTGAACACAAATTTTGCAAATAACAAAATTGTAACCCTCAAGAGGAGGGGATCGTGTAGTACGTGCAAGTATTTCGACCAAGTTTTATCGAACCCAACAGAGGCAAATTAGGAGTATGTGTGTGTTTGTTTATGATTCAAAATAAATCTTATATTATAAAAGTAGGGTTGCACTCTCCCAAATGTTGACAAGTGGCAACTCTTCACTCCTGCCAGGTGTCCAACAGAGAAAAAATAGAATTCAAAGCGAATAGATCGGAACCAAACGTTGCCAGTTACAAATATATGACTTTTGAATTCGCCCCACGCAAACGTTTTTCAATTATAACTCTACCCTTTGAAATACACCTGCTGGTTCTATTAAGAGCTCGAATTTGAACAGAAGGTTGCCTCTGTTTTCCAACCTTTTTCTCCAACCTCCGTCGATCAGTTAAAAATGCTTTCTCTGTCGGTGAAATGGCGACTCAGTCGTCAATGGGTGGTGAATCTTTGAAGACTGCGGTGCCGAGAACGACGGTGATGAATACGCTCGCAATCAAATTCTGTCGAGTAGGCTCTACTTCGATGTGCCTACTTCTAAGGTAAATTTTCCAAGTTCTAACAGCTAAACTAGATACTACCACAATTTTATAATTATGCTCTACGGGGCGCTGATTTGGGAAGGGTTTTTCAGTATTCTCTAGATTGACAAGCTTGAATTTGATTTATGTTATATCGTTGCGATTGGCTTTTGCAGGTTTCGGTGATATATTCATCGTCGTATGATATCTCCTTTCTCGGCATTGAAAAGCTGTAATTAGTCTCCTCCTTCGGTGAAAGTAGAAGACACCTTCTCATAATTTGCCACATGTCATCTCAGCACTGTTGGTGAATCACTACACATAGTTTCAAAAAGGATACATGATTAGGTAATGTGCTGATGGAAATTCACTGATCAAACGTTGTTATAAAAGTTAATTGAATCCATTGCTCTATCCAGGCAAAACTTTGTCAGCATTAGTTTTCAATTGTTATTTTGAATCAAATAATTTTTTCTGGCTTCAATCACAGAATTATTATTGAGCATTTTAGAAACTGTGAAAAGAAAATTGCCTGCAGAGATTGACCATTTTGGAAGTCGTGTTCTTAAATTTTGAGCATGATTACTTACGTGAAAGCGTGAAGCGCAGTACTCTTAAGGAAGAGGTATGATTTTAATTCCAAGGTTCTTGCACAGTTACATTCCCCTACTCCATCTTTGTTATTGTGAATCCAAATAATTGTGAGAATTATTATTCCGAATTCGAGGATTCGAGTTCTTGAATCAATGTTTGATTTTCACATAACGGGGGTTTATTATTAAATGTAGCAGTTACGCAAGCCTTTGCGCTGTTGGTGAATCACTACACACTTTTTCAAAAGGGATACATTATCAGGTAGTGTGTTGATGGAAACACACTTATAAAATGTTGATAAAAGTTAACATTCTGGGATAATATACACTTGATCAACTTCTTTATCAATGTAATTGACTCTTCTCTATGATGATCTTGTGAAATCTTCAATTAAAGGAAATTTTTTTGTTTTTCATGGTTACTGCAATCGAATGAATTCCTAGGTATAAAGTTGACTGGTTTGAACATTTATGCTTATCAGTTTTTAGAAATTTATATTGTGTTACATCTTTAAAAATCACTTTCATTCTAGAGAAATAGAAAAGATTGATGTGATAGAATATGTTTAATGTTATCCTTACTTTTGAAAGATGATGAATGAAAAAGAATCAACCCTTTGCAAAGTTGAAGCTGCAAGTGTCATTCGAGTTAGACATCCTATGCACAGGTATGTATTATTTATTTATGAAATTATATAACCCCCATTTACATAATAACTAAGGGTAAAACTGCCATCCATTTTAAGAACAAAAGGGAAGTTGTTGCAAAGTTGAAGCTGCAAACATCATTCGAGTTAGACACCCTATGCACAAGTATGTATTATTTATTTGTGAAATCATGTGACCCCTCTTTACATACATTTGTGCCAAAATAAAAATGTAGTTTTAAGCCTTAGTTAGTGATTGCAAAGCATCACCTTAACTAAGTGTAAAACAACCATCCATTTTAAGAACAAAGGTAATGTGGACAGCAAAATCCTTCACGCGTCTAAACAAAAAGCAAAAATTTTACATCATGATTTGCAGGAATAAGGTTAAGGAAGAAGAGAGCAATTTCACTTTCCTAGAAAAAATAAATTCATTATACAGGGAAAGAGAGATCAAGCAACAGAGACACGTTGAGAAAGTGTGAAAATAATCAACAAGATATTATTGGAGAAGTAGGCTTGGTTTTTTTTAATGAGAGAAATAGTTTGTGGGTGAAGGTAGTGGAACTGACGTTGGGGCTAGCGTTGGCTGTCGATTTGATTTTATTGATGCTTATAAACAATTCACCCAGACAACACCTAGAACATACTTATTTCTGTAAAATACTTGGATTCTTCGCCCAGTCCTCGAAAGATCCTGAAGTCTCCTTATAACCTTTAGCCAAAAACCAACTCCAAATGCGCGCCTTAAGGTCATCTAATAAATCCTTGCCATCAAAAGAATCCTTACGAAATATGACTGCATTTCTTTTTTTTCCACAGGATCCAAACCGCACATAACCATATACTTACTGCAAGATTTTTACCATCCTTCCATTTGATTAAATTACTAAAGAGAAGTAGATTCCTCGCCGGGTCCGATGGTAAAGCCACTTGATGCCCCAACCACTCAATAATACTCATCCAAAAACGATAGGAAAAAACACAATCAAAGAGGACGTGAGAAACCCTCTCTGTTGCATTGTTACAAAAGATACAATTTGGATTAACCTGATTGGGCAGGGTATTTCTGCTAAATAAATTGGAGAGTGTTGGAATGCGGTGTCAAAGAACTCTCCATGCGTGAATAATGATCTTCAGAGGAGTGACTGATCTCCATGTTAAATGCACATGTATGTATGCAACACAAAATTTAATCTTCAAATATACAATAGCTATAAAAATATGGAAAACAACAACTTTGATGCACAACTTCATAGTATTGTTGAACTACTGAAAGTTGTTAGAAACAAAAAAAAAAGAGGTACGCAAAGCATAATTAACCTACAAAAAATTAGAGAAAAAAATACCATTTCATAAAAGAACAAGGGAGTGTGTAGTAATTATTACATTACATCTAGATAAATTGTTTCCTTATGAGATTTTTAAAAATAGAATAAATTTCATTTTTCCCATTTTTAGGAGGATATTTTCTTTTTCTACTTTTTTCAAGAATTTTCTTACTTAATTTAGACATAAAAAAATCCATTATACCCTTATACTCCAATTTTAATCCAGAAAAACTATTCAACAGACAAAATAAATTTACTTATGAGTGTAATAAATTAAAATTTGCAATGGGTTGTTTTAATTATGGAATTCGTTAAAAATTTAAATTAAAGTAGTAAGGGTAATATGAAATTTTTTGGTTCAAATTGGGCAAAACAAAAAAAATAATCTTAAAAGAGAACAATCAAGAAAATGTCCTATCTGAAATAGACAATTTTATGCATTTTCACTTAAAAATACGACATCTCTTGAAAATAATCACTTCCATTTATTTTAATTGATTAAATATACAAATTTACTTTTGCCTTTCGTATTTTTCAAATACCATATAACATTGTTCAAGAGCAAAGAAAAAAAGAAGTGTTTGTTGATTGGGCACTCGAAGTACGTACCCACCAAAAAATTCATGACCCTTATTTCTTTTAAAAATAAAAACAAATGGTTAAGATTAAACATATCTAAGGAAAAATTAATAACAAGCCCGTGCAATGCACGGGTAAATTCTAGTTATACTATAATGGTAGGTTTGTTCCTAAGGTCTATCGCTCATGCAAATCAAATAGAATTTAAATGCTAAATATAAAATTAAACTTAAGAACAAATAAACTAACTTCCAAGTATGAAAGTGCAAGGATTGAGATTATGCTCTAAACATGATCATTGAGATGTTTTTCCCCTTATTAGTCTAGACCAAGATATTCTTAAAATTTGTTCACACAGAAGTATCAAGAGCCACCACTTAAATAAGTCTCATACTCATAGACAAGTAATTAAACTATGTTGTCTATCATCGACGAGTCGGGATAAGTGCATCTAGAGCCCTCATTCAAACCTTCAAGATAAATTAATATCCTAGGGTGTTGAATATTTTAATTCTTTCCCGCTAGGGTACTTAAATTATCTTATTAGGCTCTCATCGATTATTACTACGGTGTTTTATGTTGTCGTCCTCAGCTAATTGACACAACTGGTCAAAGCATTAACCCAATTAATAAGACACTTAATTAGAATTCATATAATTGAATAAATAAAATTTTCAAGTACCTAATGGTCTTAAGCATGCAAGAAATTCAATTATGAACAACCAAAATTCCTAACAATTATCTCACAATTCAAATCATAACATGAAATTAACTCTTATTGAACTCTAATTGATCAAATCCTAATAGGGAATCTTAATCCTAAATCACATGTTTAGAACATATATAATTTAGAACATAATTGAATTAAAAGGGAAAACAAGTTCTATGAAAATAACACAAATCCAAGAATCCATGGCAAAAATAAAATAAGATTTGCAGGAATTAAAGAACGGAAATTTAAAAATGATATCACCATATATTGCTGCGGAAAGCACAAGATGAAGACTCAAAGAATTCCAAAATCCAACTCTAATTCTTGTTTTTTTTTTTTTCACAACACTTCCACAATGAAAATTAATTAAATGCATTCTCTCTCCTCTCTAAATATTTCGAAAACCAGTAAAACAAGAACAAGATAAAAAAATCCCTTTCTTTCTTCTCTCAGTAGACGACCAAAAACAAGAACTCAATAATGTATCTCTATTCTTTTGTTAGGAATTTATACGCACGCACACGATAACGAAGAAAATAACACGAGAATTGTTTACCCAGTTCGTCTTGAGACTACGTCTGGGGGCGATGCCAAGCCAGGTTTTTTTTTTTACTATATGATTTTCGGATAATAATTACAATAAGACGATATCAATATTTAAACAACATTCGCCCTAACCCTAAGCCCATTAGGATCAACTAGGCCGAAGCAAAAAATGGGCCCCCAAAATATTCGGCGTTATAGGGCTCGTGATTCAGTCAATTTAGACTCCACACTCCAACAATCTCCCACTTGGAGACTAAATCGTCCATGTAACCATATCTTCTTGTTTCTCCTCCCTTATCCACCTGGCATCGCCTAGCCTTATCTTCAAGTTCCAAGGCCAATTGAAGCTATGCATAGCTTCAACTTCTCTAAGGTCACCACCTTAGTAAACATGTCCGCTGGATTCTCATCTCCAAGTATCTTCATAAGCTGCAAGATCTTCCTTTCCAAAAGATGACGGATGTAGTGATACTTCAACTCAACATGCTTTGTCCTTGAGTGAAACGCCGGATTCTTTGCAAGAAATATAGCACTTTGACTATCACTGAAAAGAGTGCTATTTTCATGCTCCTTCCCAAGTTCCCCCAAGAGTGTCTGCAACCACACCATCTCTTTACTTGCCTCTGTCACAGCTACATACTCTGCCTCCGTAGTGGACAATGCAACAACCTTCTGCAACTTAGAAGTCCAAGATATAGCAGTACCGCCATAAGTAAAAACATACCCTGTTGTACTTTTTCTCCCATCGAGGTCATTTGATGCCAAGTCTGCATCCACATAACCCACCAGCGCCAAATTCTTACCTTTGAAACATAGAGCCTTGTCTGTGGTACCTCTCAAGTATCGCAGGACCCACTTCACTGCTTCCCAATGTTGCTCGCCCGGATCACCCATGAACCGGCTTACTACTCCCACTGCATGAGCAATATCTGGTCTTGTACACACCATGGCATACATGATGCTACCAATTGCTGAGGCATATGGTACCCCCATCATTTGAGCACGTTCCTCCTTATTCCTTGATGACTCCTTCCTTGAAAGTTTGAACTGACTGCCCAGTGGAACACTCACAGGCTTTGACTCTGACATGCTGAATCTTTCCAAGACCTTCTGAATGTAACTAGCCTGCGAAAGATACACATTTCCCGTCACCTCATCACATTCAATCCTCATGCCCAAAATCTGCTTTGCCTCTCCAAGATCCTTCATGGAGAACCGTTCTGACAACTGTCTTTTCAACTTATTTACTTCTCTTGCATCAGCTCCTACGATCAACATATCATCAACATATAGCAAGAGAATAAGAAAGCTATTATCAAACCTCTTGTAGTAGCAACAATGATCAGCGTGGCATCTTTGGTAATCAATCTCCATCATAAAGTTGTCGAACTTCTTGTACCATTGCTTTGGAGCTTGTTTTAGACCATACAAGCTCTTCTTCAACTTGCACACAAGTTGCTCCTTTCCCTTCTTTACATACCCTCAGGCTGTGTCATGTATAACTCCTCCACCAAGTCACCGTGGAGGAATGCCGTCTTCACATCCATCTGATGCAACATCAAGTTTTCTGCAGCTACCATACTCAACGTCATTCGAATAGTGGTTAGTTTCACAACAGGAGTAAAGACATCAATATAGTCAATACCATGTCGCTGTTCAAACCCCTTGACAACCAGTCGGGCTTTGTAGCGTTTGCTACCATCAGCTTCATTCTTGATTCTATAGACCCACTTGCAGTGCAAAGCCTTCTTGCCTTTTGGGAGCTCAACAAGTTCCCAAGTGTCATTCAACAGAAGTGAAGCTAACTCGTCATCCATAGCAATTCTCCACTTTCGTCCGTCTACATTCTGCTCTGCCTCTGTATAACACTCAGGTTCACCACCATCAGTAAGTAACAAGTAGTAGTTAGAGGGCGAATACCTTTCAGGTGCACGTCGCTCTCTAACTGGTCTCTGCAGCGGATTTTCGAGTGGTGGTGGGGTCATTGGTTCTTCAATAAGAACCTCCTCTTCTTCATTCTGACTCTGCTTACTCCCACTCGAGTTTGAGACGTTTAACTCGATTTCTTGAGCATTGGTCTTGTCAGAATTTGATGCCTCCAAACTGTCTTTGTACATTACCTGTTCATTGAAAATCACATCTCTACTGCGGATGATCTTTCGGTTATTCTCATCCCAGAGTCTATAATCGAACTCATCGCCACCATAACCAATAAACGTACACTTAACAGATTTAGCATCTAACTTACTTCTATCAACAGAACTGATATGAGCATAAGCAACACAACCAAAAACACGCAAGTAAGACAGATTTACCTCTTTTCCCGTCCATACTTCCTCGGGTATTTTGTTCTCCAATGGAACTGATGGACCTCTATTAATTAGATATGCTGCTGTGCTTACTGCATCTGCCCAAAACATCTTAGGCAGCCCACTTTTCAGCCTCATGCATCTAGCTCGCTCATTCAGAGTTCTATTCATCTGTTCTGCAACTCCATTCTGCTGGGGAGTTCCTCTCACAGTCTTCTCCATGCGATCCCATTCTCAGCACAATATTCCTTGAACTCACGGAGTTCATATTCACCTCCATTGTCAGAACGAAGACACTTTACTTTCAGCCCCGTTTCATTCTCTACAAGGGCTTTCCACTTCCTGAAAGTATCAAATGCATCAGCTTTATTTTTTAAAAAGTAAATCCATACCTTCCGAGTGGAGTCATCGATGAAGGTCATGTAATACTCCGAACCACCAAGAGACTTCACAAGCGCTGGTCCCCATAAATCACTATGCACCACCTCCAGCTTTTCTGCCTTCAAGATTCTGCCACCTCTCGAGAAACTGACCCTTCTCTGTTTCCCGAAAACACAGTCCTCACATATACCAACTTCAACAGATTTTAGCCTAGGAAGTCTCCCTTTCGAACACATTACCTTCATTCCTTTCTCGATCATGTGACCCAGCCGACAGTGCCACAAATCAACATCAGTCGTAGCTCCTGCGAGATCAATGCAGTCCTTGGAGTTAATTATAGTATACAACGTACCCTCCTTCTTTCCCCGCGCTACTATCATAGCACCTTTACTAATCTTCCAACTGTTGCTGCCGAAAGTCACTGAGTATCCCTCTACATCGAGCTGCCCGATTGAAAGCAAATTTCTTTTCAATCCTGGGATGTGCCTCACACCATTCAGCTTTAATGTTGTTCCGTTTGGTGTGGATATCCGAACATCTCCTTTTCCCACGATCTTCAAGGGCTCATCATTAGCAAGATAGACTTGTCCGAATTCCCCAGACACATAATTCTCCATTATTTCAGCATCACTGCAAGAATGGAATGATGCTCCAGAATCCAACACCCACGATTCCAGCGGACTACTGACACTTAAGACCAACGCATCTTCAACATCATATGTGGCTGCGTTTGCTGTCTCCTTCTGTCCCTTCTCGTTCTGCCCCTTCTTGTTTTTCTTGGGTGCTGCACACTGGTTCCTGTAATGACCAAACTCGTCACAATTCCAACACTGAATTGAGTCTTTGTCTTTCTTAGATTGACTCTTTCCTCTGGACTTTGATCTGCAATGACTTTTCCTACTCTTCGATCTGCCCCTATCCTCCGTGTTCAGCGCTGACCCTGGAGTAGATCCAGACTCTTTCCTGCGAACCTCCTCACTGATCATCAGATCCCTCACTTCGTCAAGCTTCAGTTTATCTTTAGCAGATGAAGCGCTAACTGTCGTTACTGTGGCGGCCCAACTATCTGGCAAAGAAGATAACAAAACTAAGGCAAGTACCTCATCACTGAATTCGATCTCGACTGAACACAACTGTCCAATGATCATATTGAACTCGTTCAGATGTTGCTGCACGGGTGTGCTCTCCGACATTCTGAGGTTGAACAACCGTCTGATCAGATGAACCTTGTTCGCGGTTGTGGGCTTTTGATACATCTCCTCCAAGATCTCCAGCATCTCCCTTGCGGTCTTGGCTTTAGTCGTGTGGTAGGCTACGTTCATGGACAGCGATAAGCGTATCGCACTCATCGCCTTTCTGTTCAACAGATTCCACTCCTTCTATTCCATATTTTCTGGTTTCACCTCCTCTTCTAAGGGCACGTACAGATCTTTACCATAGAGATAATCCTCGATCTGCATCTTCCAGAACCCGAAATTCGATCCATCAAACTGTTTGATTGAAATCTTCTGATCGTTCATCGTGGCTGCTCCCTTCGAACACACAGCTCTCGATACCAGTTGTTAGGAATTTATACGCACGCACACGATAACGATGAAAATAATACGAGAATTGTTTACCCAGTTCGTCTTGCGACTAAGTCTGGGGGCGATGCCAAGCCAGGTTTTTTTTTTTTTTTACTATATGATTTTCGGATAATAATTACAATAAGACGATATCAATATTTAAACAGCATTCGCCCTAACCCTAAGCCCATTAGGATCAACTGGGCCGAAGCAAAAATGGGCCCCAAAAAATTCGGCGTTATAGGGCTCGTGATTCAGTCAATTTAGACTCCACACTACAACATCTTTTTCTTTTTAGCGAATGCCCCAAAACCAGGAACTCAATCTCTAATCTCCTTCTTTGCAGCCAATCAATAATTATTTCTTCTGCCCTCCTCCCTCACTCACGTAACTTCCCCTTTACAATAACTCCTCTCTGTTTTTCTCCATGAGCCAAAAGTAACGTAACCCTTAATGAGAGTTAAAATCAATCCTCTCTTTTTCCTTTTTTAAAAAGATACACGCAGACCCCTTTCTATTTTACTTTAGCACGGTTCGTCACTATTGCACGGGTCAAACGAATTTTCGTAACCCGTGCAAAATTCTTCGACACTTACGTTTGGGTTCTTCACAAATTCTCTCACGGGTCGAGCAAGAAACCTGAAGCACGGTTGGCCCAAAAGAGTAATTAAAATCGCACTTGCCTTGTGACAATTCTTTAACCTTCGAGCAACAACTACATATGGCGATTCTCTTTCCAACTTTCCAGCAGGACGTGAATGGCGGGGTAAAGACAGTAATTATGGGTGAGTTTTCCGGTAAGAACAAGGCTGTGAGCAGCGTGAACAGAGACGGTGGCATCTGGAATCAGCTTCGAAGGAGAGGGGTTCGAATTGATTGACGGTGAGAGTAGCATGGATTCCGACAATCACGGCATGGCTGGGTCGCGTGCGGTGGACACGGCGGTGGACGTGAAAATGAGGTGCTTGCTATCGGTGGTAGTGCGCCACAAGAATGGGCAATCGACTTCCGGCGCTGGTGGTTGAAAACAGAGGCGGCGGTGGCTTGGCTCGATTTTTGGGCAGGAAAGGCTTCGCGAATAGGGCTTCTGGAAAATTGGGCACGGCTGTTTTGTGAATTTTCCAACGAATTGAACATGGTGGGGAGGAGGAAGTTGGGTGTTTGTTGTGTGAGTTGCTTGGTCAACAGAGCATTCTCTCTCTCTCTCTGAATTCAAAAATCCACAAAGATGTGGTTAAGCCACATTCTCCTTTTTTTTCCTGCACATTAATTAACTTGCACTTTAGTAAAAATAGGAAATGGGCCATCACTTCAATTACATATCAAGTAACATTCATCTCTTGCTAATTAATTAATTAAGCCACAATATTTAATTGTTAGCCTAAATAATTCCTTTTCCAATTAAATTCAATTTTCTTCTTGAATTCTTTAATTCCTTATCAATTCATTAAGAATAAAATATAAGAATTTATTTGCTTAAAAAGTTTCAATTTATCTATAAAAACTAGCGAACAATATTCATCTTGGCAACTAAGCACAAATAAGAAACGTTAGTGTTAAAAATGCATGAAATTATTTTTAAAAAATAGGGAAATATAACACACAAATTCAAGCAATTTTCACACCAAACGTTCCCTCAAACTTAAAGTGTTGCTCGTCCTGAGCAACGAAAGAAAATAAAAACAAAGGTGGGAAAATTGTGAGAATTTCATTCCCTAAATGCATACTCAACAAGTGAATAGGAACTTAACTATTGCAATTCGCCCCAAAAGTAAAAAAACATAAGAAGATTCAACAAAATCATAGTGAAAAGTACAATATCCAACTACATGAGTTATTAACTCAAAGATAAGTGTTTCTCTCAACACTCAAAGCAAAAATAAGGACGTGTATGCACTCAAAAATCATATCATATCAAATAGTTACCATAAGCTTGCAACAAATCTCATCTCTCGACTACTTCAATATGCTCAACAATAGGATCAATAGGACTTCATTAGGATATAACGTTGGCTCTTTGGAAAAGGTAGGATGACTTTTGGAAGTAGTGACTCGTCTAGTGGAGGATAAAGGTCGAACTCTATCATTTATTTCATTAACTCAATGTATTCAACCCTAACCTCTCTTTTCAATGCAAACTCAACATAAGTTTCACCCTCTTTTCACTTGAGCCAAGTTGGCTATTGATTAGGGTAATAATTGCATCATATTTGGTATATTTTAGAATGATATTGAGTTATTTGTATTCAATATTGACCCTAATATGTTATACATTGTGTTATTCACCCTTTTGTGCAAGAAAGTTGTGTTTATTTGTTAAATCGGCCGAAATCGAGGAAATCACGATTAGGAAGGTGAAATGATGTGATCCGAGCACTTGGGGAATCTTAGATGATCAAGAGGAAGACCCTAGGAAGCTTGGACGAGCCATAGGATCAAAACTGAAAAAGTTGAAACGGACGTCGCATGACACACTCTGACCGAGTTGCCAAGACACCTTGTCCGAGTGCCAACATGCTTGTGGTCGAGCAGAACAAGTCTGTTCGAGTGCCACTCAGCCGCTCGATCAAACGCAATTCGCTCGAGCAGGCTGTCCGAGCGTGGAACATACTGTGGTCGAGCGCACCTCCAATTTTTGGATAATTTGAGGGGCAAAGTCGTCTTTTTGCGCGTTTAATGATGGGCAATTGAGTCTTAATTATGTGAGCACTATATATGCCCCAAGGATCATATTTTGGAGGACTTTTGTTCATTTCATTCTTAGAATAGTTTAGAGAGAGATTAGAGGTAGTGATCATTTGGGTTAAAAGTTAATTTTCAATATTCTCTCTTTGATTACTTTTGATCCAGCCGATAGATCGTTAATCCATTCGATGTATTAGATTTCCCATTGAATTCTCTACATTTGTATGGTAGCATTTAGCATTTGGAGTTCCGGATTGAAAGATAATCATAGGAGGTATTTTGATTGTTCTTCAATTTCACCAACAATTGGTAAGTATCTTGTAATTTCTTTAATATTAGCTTTAATGTTGGTCCCGAAACGAGTATAATCAGTGTATGGGGGGAGAATACACTGATGTCAGATTTTTCTGAATACTCAGAAAAATGCTCTT
>JAPKLY010000309.1:102813-115208 GCA_026898435.1 Prunella vulgaris
AGTTAATCATGAATGTTCTTAGCTTAATTGTTGTAATTAGGTGCCAATTAGCCATTGGCTAATTCCTTTGTTGCATTGGTGTGTGGATTCTATGGTGTAGTTTAATAGCTTGTTGATCCTATGCATGAATGAGTGATTTTGATGGATTAATTCTCTAATTTGATGATTAAATGAACTCTTGGTGTAATCACTTGGAAGTTTTGATACTAATTGAGTTGGCAACACATGAGAATTGAGTTAATTCAATGAAGCTCTTAATTGATATTTGTGCACACCAAGTGTTTGTGTTATTGCTTTTATGTCAATGAGAATTGCTTAGGAGCTAAGAACCTCTCAATTGGAGTATTAGGTGTTGTAGTGAGAACTAAGAACTTGATAGAGTCTCTAGACTTGATTAATACATTAAGTGATCTTATGCATGCTAGGATTGATAAGTTGTTAGATGAACCATATATGAATTACTCCAATGCACAGAACCCCAACATTTTCTCATCTTACCCAAGGTGATAGTTAGAATTTACTCTTCTTTGTTGAAAGTAGATAGAAACCAAGACCATTTCTTGTTTTCACTAGCTAAACACCTTTGTAAACAATCAATACTTGCTTAATCAAGCCTCGTTTCCCTGAGTTTGATATTATTACTTGGTTAACTTGCCTCAACAACAACGTCCACGTACACTTGCGTCATTGCAATACACGAATTAAGCAAACAACTATTAAGCTCTATGAGACACTCTTTTTCTCTTGCAAGAATTTTTCACAAGATATTTTCACCATTCTTTTCCTTGACTCATTTTTTTTCTTTTTTTAGAACTCATCTTTTTTTTTCTTACAAAACACACTTTTGCACATGCTTCCCCACCCACTTCTTTATTCAACAAAACCAATTTTCTTCTATCCTCCACTAGATAGGGAGATTAGGCTTTTTAAGATAAGTGGCTGCAAGTAATAGGTAGCTAAAGAATAAGGATATCAAGCTCAAAAGGGCTAACTACGGACTTATGAATTCAGGTTCGAATTTTTTTTGCAAAGTAACTCATAAAATCAAAGATGGTCTATATCACGTTCCATTGTTTCACACAAATGCAGTCTCAAGCAAGTTCCAGAACTATAGACAATGATTGATCCACTCACAACTAATAAACCGAGTTATAATTCAGTTTAAAGCTCAATTCTCACCGGTTATCAATGTAACTCAATACACTTTTCAATTGACTCATCACCACAACAAGTTAAACTTAATGCATTCAATACTCAAGGTTTGAACCACAACAACTAAGAAAACTAGACCACTCAAATGAGCAACACTCTAGGAACAAAAAAATCATCACAATAAAAAGTAGCACTTTTCACTACCACATAACACATAGGATAGGTGCGCATGTGCAAATGTACAAGAAGTCCAAATCTCATAAACATACACCTCCCCCAAACTTAGAGCTTTGATAGACAATTTTGAGTTCGAGCCTGGAGTTATCAATTAAGCTCATACCTAAGCTACACCTTCCTAACACGAGTTCCTCAACACAAGTGAAGCACAATGATCTATACAGCAAGAAGCATGAAGTGTGTGCGCCTGTGCAATGAATAACTCAACGAAATAAATATCACTCCCCCAAACTTAGAGTTTTACCAACTCTTAATTCGGGTTCGTGGTACCTCACTTAGCACCAAATAGCTCCTTACGCAACGCCTTTCGCTTTTCCCCCTCCCTCAAACTTAAATGTCCAACCTGCACACCACACAAAATAGGAAAAAGAAGGAATTTATCATAGCACCCAACCAAAAGATAAGCAATCAAACAAAAATAATAAAAAATAATAAAATATAGCAAAATAAAATGGGTTATCTCCCATTTAACGCTTGGTTTAACGTCCTATGTCGGACGGATCTTGACTAGATCAAGTGTCAATCAACTCCATCCATGCACTCATCTCCTTTAAACCCGAGGACATGTATCTCTTCACCCGGTGCCCATTCACTCTAAATTCATTCCCCCTTTTATCTAGCAAATCCAAGTACCCCGTAGGATACACTTGCTTCACAATAAATGGCCCATCCCATCTCGATTTCAGCTTCCCAGGGAACAATTGAAGTGTTGAGTTGAATAGAAGCACCTTATTACCTACTTCGAACTTCTTCTCCTTGATGTGTCGATCATGCCATCTCTTCGTTCTATTCTTGAACAATTTGACATTCTCATAGGCCCATTCTCCAAACTCTTCTAGCTCTAATATTTGTAACAATCTTTCTTCCTTGGCCTTTCCACCATCAAAGTTAAGCTTCTTGATCGTCCAATAGGCTCGATGCTCCAACTCAGTCGACAAATGACAAGCCTTGCCATACACCAATTGAAAGGGAGACATCCCTTAAGGTGTTTTGTAAGTTGTTCTATACGCCCAAAGATCGTCATCAAGCTTTTGTGACCTATCTTTCCTTGAAGCACTAACTGTTCTCTCAAGAATTTTCTTGATATGCCTGTTCGAAACTTCAGCAAGCCCATTAGTTTGGGGATGATAACCAGTAGCAATCTTGTGCTTGACCCCATACCTCACCAATAACTTTTTCATAGCCTTGTTCACAAAATGTGAACCTCCGTCACTAACCAGTGCTCTAGGGACCCCAAAGCGACTATGATATTGCTCTTCAAAAAATTCATCACCACATTTGCATCATTTGTCCTTGTGGGAATATCTTCTATCCACTTGGACACATAATCTACACAAAGAAGAATGTAGATATATGTACTCGAAACAGGAAACGGGCCCATGAAGTCTATGCCCCACACATTGAATAGCTCAACCTCTTGCATATTTGTCAAAGGCATCTCATCCCTCTTTGACAAATTCCCACTCCATTGGCATTCGTCACATCTAGCCACAAATTCTTTACAGGTCCTAAAAACCCAAGGCCAATAGAATCCAGCTTGCAACACTTCCAGCCCAGTCTTCCTAGCCGCATAATGACCTCCAACAGGTGAAGCATGGTAATGATAAATGACGTCAGCCCATTCTTCCTTAGGTAAGCACCTTCTTATGATTGAATCGGTGCACATCCTAAATAGAACTGGGTCATCCCAAATATACTTCTCCTCATCTCTCAAAAACCTTTTCTTCCATTGGGAACTAGATCCATGTGGTATTGTACCACAAGAAAGATAATTGTCCATGTCTGCAAACCAGGGCCCTTCATCACTCATCTCATTTTTCTCAATCGAAGCTTCAAGCTTCAACAAATATTCATAAGGGAAATCTTCTTCACCTCTTCTACATCATCCTCTAGATTAGGATTCTCAATCTTGGACAGATGATCAGCTATAACATTCTTCTTACCCACCTTGTCTTTGATTTCAAATCGAACTCCTGGAGCAGCAAAACCCACCTAATTAGCCTCGGCTTTGTATCCTTCTTACTCATCACATAGTGAATAGCAGAGTGATCTGTGTACACGATCGTTCTACCCCTAATTAGGTATGGCCTAAACTTATCAAATGCGTACACAATAGCCAGTAACTCCTTAGTGCTAGTGTAGTTGATTTGAGCTCCGTTGAAAGTTTTCGAGGCATAATATATAGCCCAAAACTTTTCTTCACAATTCTGACCCAAAACAACCCTATAGCGTAATCACTCGTGTTGCACATCAAAACAAATGGCCTTTCCCAATCTGGACTCATCGAAATCGGTGCTGAAATTAATGCTTCTTTTAAGGACCTGAAAGAATTCATACATTCATTAGTAAACTCAAATTTCACATCTTTTTCTAGTAAATGAGACAGAGGTTTAGAAAGTTTTGAAAAGTCTTTAATGAACCGACAGTAAAAACCACAGTGTCCAAGGAAAGATCGTATCGCCTTCTCATTAGAGGGCGGAGGCAATTTTTCAATTGCTACGACCTTTGCCCTGTCTACTTGCAAGTGTCTTCACATCGCTGCTAAACTTGTTCAAGGTTTAGTAAATATTTTTCAAAAGATTCACCAAAAACCGAGAAGTCATCCATAAAAACCTCCATAATTTGACCTATAAGACCCTGAAATATTGACATCATACATCGCTGAAAAGTAGCAGGAGCATTACAAAGTCCAAAGGGCATTCTACGAAATGCAAAGACAGTATACATCGATACAAAAATAGTTTTTTCCTGATCCTCAGGTACAATTAAAATTTGATTGTACCCAGAATAACCATCTAAAAAATAATAGAAAGGAAAACCACTCACGCAATCTAACATTTGGTCCATGAAAGGTAAAGGAAAAAGGTCTTTACAGGTAGCTTTATTCAACTCCCTATAATCTACATAAACCCTCCACCCCGTAGCTACACGTGTCAGTATGAGTTCACCCTTCTCACCCTCTTTCACAGTCATGCCTCCCTTTTTATTCACCACATGTAAATGACTCACCCATAGGCTATCAGATATAAGGAAAATCATACCAAAATCCAGCAACTTCAACACCTCTTTTCTTATAAGTTCTTGAAGTACCGAATTAACTCTCCTAAGTTGTTGTACCTTAGGGTTTGCTATCTATTTCAGTCCTAATGTGATGCATGCAAACGATGGGTTAATTCCCTAAAGATCTTCTATTGACCATCCTAGAGCAGACTTATGTCTCCTAACGACTTCTAATAGCGCCAGCAATCCATCATTATTTAAAGTAGATAACACAATTACCGGGTTTCGCTTTTCCTTATCAAGGTAGGCATACATGAGGTGTGATGGAAACTACTTTATTTCTTTCTTCTTCTCTTCAAAAATGACTTTCTCATCTAGTCCAACTTTAAGCTTAACCTCTTCTTCTTTTTTCTCTTCAACTTTCCTACAATCAAGTAAAATATTATCATTAAGCACTTCATTATCATTAACATAACAATCATAAGGATCAAAAAATAAGGAACTAGAAAAAGTATAGAAATCATCCTCTACAATGCCATCTATGATATCCACAAAATTGCAAGAGGCTCCATCATCTGGGTGCTTGGATGCTTTATACATAGAAAAGGTTGCTTCCTCATCATTGTATCTCATATTGGAACGGAATAATTAATTATCCGCCCTAGGGGATTTAATTTGTCTTGAGGACTCAAATGAGGGTTCTGGAGGGACTCATCCTAATGGGAAGATGATAGGCAACAAGGTAGTTATTTTGTCTAGAAAATAATTGCATATAGTAGTGGTGGCTCTATATAAGTGAATTAAAATACATAGCGTGTTTGTTGAATTACTTACGAATAGGGGGATGTCTAGTTAATCATATTCGAAGTATACTTTCTCACCTTTGCACTTGCATTAGTTCTAAGTTGTTTATTTAAATTCATTTGAATTATTTGATTGAGTGATTATTAGAATTTAGGACAACAACCCTCTTTGCAATTTCAATTAATAGTTATGATTTTATTTTTCTTTGATCTCAAATAATAAACAAACAATTCATTCTTAGTTTTACCTCATGTGGGTTCGATACTACTTGTCACTATAGTTGTTTATACTACATGATCCCTTCCTCTTGAGGGTTTGGATTTTGTTAATTTACAAAATATTAGTTCAAGTCATCCAACAAACTCTTTCACTGGAGTCCTCATACAACTATAAAAATAACGTTTTAATATCATTAAATTGTTCTAAGAGCATTATATCATACACTTTGAAAGCACTCTCAACAATAGATTCATATAACATTCTAACTCTCTAAATGCCAAAATTAATATTTTTGGATGCAATAAACACAAATTTTCCTCTAGTGGGTTGTATAGAATCAATACAAAGTTATATAGAAAAATAAACACCATACACACAAACCTTAAAAATTTATGAAAGAATAAAGATTTAGAAGGTAGAAGTTCTTACTGTATCTTTCAATCTCATCAGACATGGGTGTTCGTCTAGTTGAATCCTTCTAAATTCTTGTTCGGTTGCAGTAGAGTAAATGGTGATGCAAAGCTTCGGTTCTCAGTGTGTGGCGTGCACTGCTTTCTTTCTTTTCAATTGTGTAGCATGAACGTGACTTTAGAGAGAGAAGAAGACTTTAGTTAAAAATGAGAAAGAGTATAATAGGAAAAAATGGGGTATGTTTAGTATTTTAAATTAAAAAATTTAATTTTAAGTGGGGTGTGTTTAGAAGAATTTGAGGTATGTATAGTGACACTCACTTACAATACCCCAAAAACTCTAAACAAATACTCCAAGAACAACTCACAATACCCCAAGAATAAATTTAAATAAATTCCTCAAGACCAACTTACAATACCCCAAAACCAACTTACAATACCCCAAGAATAAATTTAAGTAAATTCCTCAAGACCAACTTACAATACCTCAAGAATAAGTCTAACTAAATACTCCAAGAACAATTCTCAATACCCCATGAACAATTAACAATACCCTAAGAACAAATCACAATACCCTAAGAACAAATATAAGTAAATACCCCAAGAACAACTCACAATACCCCAAGAACAACTCAAAATACCCCAATAACAAATAATAATACCAGAAGACAAAATAACTAATACCCCAATTACCAAAAAAATACATAGTGCGTCATGTAGTGTGTGTTTTCAAAATTTCAAAATTAAAGTCAAAATTAAAATTAATCTCCAAGTGCATGGTATGCACCCAAGTATTTGCGGGTTTTGTGTGGTGCATAATCCAATATAGGAGTTATTTTAGTGCATTATGTAAAGTACCCAATAACATTCAATAACATATTATAGCATAATAATATTATTGATATTTCATATCAGACATGTATTAAACTTGATACATTTATAATTTATCATTTTTACCTATGTTGCATAGGTGGGGGGGGGTGGGTGCGATAGGATACGGGTACAAGAATTCTATTTTTAAAAATTTTCAGGGTGCGATTTGGCAAGGATACGTTTATATATTAATGTTTTATTATATTGTACCTATAACACACATATATATACATACAGTTATTATAATAACAATCATTCAAATACCATCAATAATTTAAGATAAAAGTCATCAACCTAAAACAAGTCTTGCAATTTAAGTCATTACATAACAAAGTCTAGATGAAATTCAAACACAGATTACAAAGTTCAAATGTAATTCAAATAACACATAACATAATCAAGCTAATCGAATTATCAATCATCACTATTTGGTTCATCACCAAATAAAACAGCCTCCAACTCAGGTTCATCAAGAGATAGATTTGCAACTCCAAGAATTCCAACATCGTCCATGGCATCAAATGCATCAGCTGTCACATCCCACATCTTAGATTCTCCTTTCATATATTGGGGAGTCTTTCTTGATAGCAAACGAAGATTGTTATGTACATCACGTTCTGGAGTTATTTGGTTTCTCTTTGTAGAGTGAATGAACGAATAAGTACTCCATTTCCTTTCACGGCAAGAAGAGGACACAACTTGACCAAGTAATCTCACAGCAATGGAACAAAAATGTGGAACTCCTATACATAAGCTACCCACCACTTTAGTGGATCCAACCTCGATCTATCTCGTATAGAATCTTCATCAGCAAACTCTTTGAAGCATCCAAAAAAGTTGGCAAACTCCAATGTCACTTTTGTACGTGTTTCCTCATCAGGAAAGAGACGTTTGATACAAATTTTTCTCATTTTAGAGACCTCAGGATCTTGATTTGATGATGTAAGATGTGGATGCTCATTTTTCCAGTCCTCTTCGGTGCACCTATGAATAATTAGAACATTAGTTGTTTGTAAATATATAAAATTAAATATATAATATATAAAAAAATTACCTTGGATTCAACGAATGGGCCAAACAATGTAAAGGAGTGTTACTTTTATTCCACCTATCACCCAACACCTTGTGAACAGCATTCCAAAAGGTAGAATCTTCAACATCACTCTTCATTTCATGTTCAAAAATAACTCGTTTCACTTCAAATATCATGGTATCCCACATCTCATAGACCAAGTGAAGACAAGGCTTATCAGTATCACAACTTCTCAACATAGAATAAATTGGCTCAATAAATTGCAAAATATAATCAACTGAATCCCACCAACTATCATCCAACAACTTCTCTTTCAACACTCTAGCCTTCTCAGTGTTATCCTCACAATACAGAGACCATCGTTCACTTATCACCATATATTGCAATTGACCTTTCACGGTTCTAAACCTTTTCAACATGATGACCATCTAAGCAAATCGAGTTTCAGCAACCACAAGCAATTTAAGTTTGGAAAACTCAAAGAACATGGCAAGTCTCATGGAATGATTCATAATGAAATTACGAATCATAACAGAGAAAGCAACAATCTCACTAATCCAATGACATTCCATATATGTGATCTCATTTGACTCTGTGTTTTTTGCAGCACAAATATTTTTCAAAGCAAGATTCAAAGTATGCA
This sequence comes from Prunella vulgaris, assembly GCA_026898435.1. NCBI lineage: Eukaryota > Viridiplantae > Streptophyta > Magnoliopsida > Lamiales > Lamiaceae > Prunella > Prunella vulgaris. The sequence continues at coordinate 111,185 of JAPKLY010000309.1, forward strand.
CAACACAAGGGGTCCAAAATATACTCGGATATGCTTGCTCAACTAGCATTCCTGCAGCTTTACATACTGGGGCATTATCAGTAATAACTTGAACAACATTAGAAACTCTAATCTCTGAGATGACATCCTTAATTAAATTAGAGATGAAAATTTTATCTTTATACTCACCCTGACAATTGAATGAACGAATAAACATTGCCCCCCCTCATTTATAGCCATAAAGTTAATTAAAGGTCTTCTCTGAGGATCCGTCCAACCATCACACACAATTCTCACACCCTCGTCTTCCATGTGCTTTTAGTAGGTTCAAGAAAATTCTGAATATTTGACCTCTCATTTTGCAACAATTTTGTTCTTAAAGCATTATAACCTGGAGGTGCATAACCTGAAATCTTACAATTTGCAGCCATACTAAAAGACTTGATGTAGTGTGGATTTTTAGCAAAGTTAAAAGGAAGACCAGTTCAGTAAAACATCCTTGCAATCTCACCATCTAACATCTCTCGAGTTTGTGCACTAAATACTTTTCCTAAAGGACCATCAACTTTTCTCTTTTTATTAAGATTAGGACCTTCAAACATAAATGAAGATGGGTGTGTTTCATTTGTGGCTACAGAAAAAGAACCAGACGGATTACTACTAGAATGTCAGGAACATCTTTTGTTTTAGCATCTCTCAAACTAGCTGCCTTATTTTCAATTGATGTCATTTCAAGTACATCGGAAATAGTGACCTTTTGACATACAAAAATTCTAGTTCCTAATTTTTTCAATAAATTATTCCTAAACCTTGAATAAGACCCAGTGTACAAACCACCACAATAAGAACACTTAAATTTTGAATTTCCACCCCCTTTAACAAGTTTTGTTTGCTTCACTACGTATTTCCACAAAGGCCAATTCTCATTAACATTGTTCATCTCTTTATCAATTGTATCATCATCACCATCAACATTAATAGAATTTGAAGAAGCCATCTAGACAAATTTCCTAAAAATTAAAAAAATATAAATCACTTCAATACCATATCAATTATTTAGAAAAAAGTTAAATAGCAAAATTTTCAAAATTTAAAACTATTTAAGCAGCAACATTCCACATACAGCAACAACACAGGCCAATAATTTTTCAAATGTAGATATATTAATCAAGAGAGAGATAAGTCATTGCAATGCCTCTGTTTTCCCTATCCTTGTTAACATAGAAATTTTTCAAAGTATATTAGTACAGTTTACAGGCTCAAGAAATAAAGAAATATTCCAAAATATTTTTAAAAAGTTCATAGTTTCACAATATAAAAATCACGTAGCAATAATCAGTAGAAGGTAGCATCGATTATAAATTTATCACATATTAAACAAGAAAAATAAGTAATTAGTAAACCCTAAAATTTTCCCTAAATTAATTGAGGAAGAACACACCTACATGTTACTGTTAGCGTCGTGCATTGTCCGTCGTTCCTCCACTGTGGCGTTCGGTCGTCGCTCTGTTGGTGATGTATGGAGCAGATTGCGATAGTGAAATTTCGTAGGGTGAAGGAGAGAATCGTGAAAGAAAAAAGAAAATGAAAGAAATAGAAAGGGCACACAGGTATAAGACCCACTGTTGCTTACTTGTTTTAGATTTGTTATGATATTTTGATTTAGGGTGCTTCTCCTGTGCACAAGTGTGCATGGTATGCACCCTTAATTTTTGACTATTTCCAATCCAATTTCATTTTTGCCAATATAAAAAATGAGATAGAGAAGCCGATGCGGGTGACGAGGAGTCGCTGGGATGACCGACGATTGACGGCCGATCAAGGTGTAATTTTTTTAATATTTTGTTGAATCATGGATGGTATTTTGCTGGTTGACTAATTTTTATTGGCATCTACACCTTGAACTAGTTTTATAGCAATATGACCGAGTCACCTTTGCAGAATTCATCACACAATTTGTGAACCAAAAACTCCTGAAAATAACTTCTCTGCTTCAGTATCAATTTTTTTATTAATGAGTTCAAAAAGAATAGAAGAAGTTACCCAGGCCAAGATAGCAACTCCATACTCCAGCCGATTCACAAGTTAACAAATAATAGCGATGTGAATCATGTACCGTTTACAAGTGCCCAGTTCTAACACTTCCAAATAGGGCAGGGCAGTACCATATACTATTGCATAAACGACCAATCTGACTATTTCATCCATTTTACTTTTTTTTGGGGTATTGTGAGTTGATCTTGGGATATTATAAATTATTCTTGGTGTATTGTGACTTGTTCTTAGAGTATTTACATATATTTGTTCTTGGAGTATTGTGATTTGTTCTTTGAGTATTGTGATTTGTTCTTCGGGTATTGAGAATTATTCTTCGGGTATTGTGAGTTGGTCTTGGTGTATTATAAATTATTTTGGTATTTACTTATATTTGTTCTTAGGGTATTGTGATTTATTCTTCAGGTATTGTAATTTGTTCTTCGGGTATTGAGAATTGTTTTTTGGGTATTTACTTAGACTTGTTCTTGGGGGTATTGTAAGTTGGCCTTAGTGTATTTACTTACACTTATTCTTGGGGTATTGTGACTTGTTCTTGGAGTATTGTAAATTTTTTTGGGTTATTATATGATGTTATTGGGGTATTTTTGTATAGAGTTGTTCTTGGGGGTATCCGCCCATAATCTATATATATTTTTTATTAGTGTGAAAATTACTCAAAATTTACATACATATTTTACCTATTTTAATTGAATTTTATGCATTTTTTGTGCCTAATTCGATTAATTGAGTTTAATAGTCAAAGAGAGTATTGTTTGTTATTTTTGCAGGTAAATTGAGCTTTTGAAGTAATTTATGCCTACATTTTATACAAGTCAATTGAAAAGGAAAAAGCCAGTCCACAGTACAATTCCAATTGCAGGAATACAGCGAGACACCACATATGCACCTATAGTCTGAAATCTGCAACCACTACATCTCAACCACATCGGATTTCATTGCAACCGTCTGCAAACACTGCTCCGCGACAACAAAGCATTCTCGCCGGTTACGCAACCGTCGCAGTCTTGTTGCCTGCGACACCATAACAGCCGCATCGCACCGGAAGTCGCACACAACCATCAGTCGCAACTCGACGCCCAACCTCTGATTTCATTTCGCCGATAATTGTTGTTCGTCTCTCAGCCATGGAAACTCGACGTCACCGCAGCAGTCGACTCTGTCCAATTCGTCGGAGAAGAAAGCCTGAAACTCGCCTGAAACCGATTCCCACTGCCGGAGCCCGACCTCCACCTGTTCGCTGTCGAAGCCACGATTCGAAGCTCACCTTCACAACTCCACCTGCCCGACGCCGCGTGAATAGAGAAGCCAGAGAAGATGGTGTCGAGGTTTGGGCTTTTTAAGGTAAGTCGCCCATCTGAAATTTTATTTACAAAAACTAAGTTAGGCCCAATTTGATAAGAAGGCAGAGGGGTTAGACGAAACAAAAGGGGGATTATTATTTTTCAGCAGATTTTAGATTAGAAGAGAACATAGACGAAATTATTTTTTTATTCTTTATTCGATTTAATTCTTTTTCGACTACAGTATTGGCATATAGGAGTTAGGGTTCTTGATTTGGAGACAAATTTTTTTGCTTTTCTTTGTGGATTTCTGCAACAATTACGGTGATATTATTTTTAATTTTTGCTCTTTAATTTTTGAAATTCTTATTTTTGCAATGGGTTATTTCATTATTGTTAGTTCTATAGAATTTAATTTCTTGTTTAATTCCACTATGTTCTAGTTAATTTATGTTCTAAATATGTGATTTAGGATTAAGTACTCCTATTAGGATTAGATCAATTAGGGTTCAATAGGAGCTAATTTCATGTTATGAATTGATTGTGAGATAAACATTTAGGAGTTTTGGTTTTATTACTTTGACTACGTGCATGCTTAAGACCATTAGGTGTACGAGTTCGATTAATCTAATTATATGATTTCTAATTAAGAGTCTTGTTAATTGGGCTAATGTTTGGACCAGTCGTGTCAATTAGCTGAGGACGAT
>JAPKLY010000309.1:122816-140169 GCA_026898435.1 Prunella vulgaris
ATAATCTCAATCCTTGCACTTTCAACTTTGGAAGTTAGTTTAATTGTTCTTAAGTCTCATTTTATATTTAGATTTTTTTAATTCTATTTGATTTGCATGAGAGTGATAGATTCTAGGAACAACCCCCCCCCCCCTACCAAATTTAGTATAAGTTATTTTACAAGATAAACAAACACACACACTCCTAATTTGCATCTCTTGGGTTCGATAATACTTGGTCCCTATACTTGCATTTACTACACGATCCCTTCCTCTTGAGGGTTAGGATTTGTTAATTTGCAAAAACATAGAACAAATCAATTTTCTTGTAGTGCATGCAAACACTATTTACAATTCATGCTAGTATAGTATTTTGAAATAAAAAATTACCAAATTTAAGGGATTAAAATAAATATTTTTCTAAAATATATTAGAGAAAAATTATTTTTTAAAAAAGTTTCAAACTCGTACCCATGCCCTCACTCATTGTAGTTAAATAAAGATTTATGTGGATCAGGTTCATGAAAATTCTAAGATGAATCATGAACTTAATATTACTCTACCTGTTTATTAAAATTGAGCACATTATTTTATTTTATTTTATTTTATTTAACACGACTTAAGTACATTTTAAGCAGATTATTTAATTTATTAATGTGTAAGACGACATTGTTTTATCAATACCCCAAGAGCAATTATTAATACCCTAAGAACAATTTAGTTATACCCCAAGAACAACTCCTTAATACCCAAAGAACAAATGTTTACAATACCCTAAGAACAACTTGATATACCAAAAAACACACAGTGCGGTGTGTAGTGTGTGTTTCTGGAAAAAACAAATTAGGGTATTTGCCTTTATTTTATTAATTAATAATATTCAAGGTTTGAAATTTCACGATATTTCGGAAATTTGAGGGTACCGATATGGAAATTCACTTGAACGATTTTTTTTCCAAAATTTCGGTCAAATTTCGGGAAAATATCGGAAATTTCGGGAAATTTTGGTTACTATATCGATATCGGTCCAGAGTAATTCAAAATGTGCAGATTATCGAGAAATATCGTGGAAATTTCGGTAATTTATCGGTCAAAATTTCGGGAAATAATTTTTTATTTATTTTTCAATTCTCAATCCTCGGGACTTGGTACCATTACTGCTTAGACCAAGATGGTCTTTCTTCTTTTACATTTGAGGCTCATAGGACATCATTTTGGTATTAGCTGTGTAATATTCAATAATTATGAACAATTGTTGTATCGTTTTATATTTCTTACGTATGTTTTCTTGATATGTCTGTTGTAAGATTCTCATTTTATTGAGATTTTAAGTTCAATTAATGTATTAAGACTAGTAATAATATTGTCTAAAATTTTATGTTAAATTTCCATCATTTTAATGAAATTTATGTGAATTTTCTATTTTTTACCGATATCGATATTCGATATCGATATTTCCACCGATATATCCATAAATTCAGGGTACCGATATTTCCGTCGATACCGATATTTTCATCCTTGATAATATTATTTAATATTAATTTAATTTTACTTATAAAAATTACAAAAAAGCCCTAAATTTAGTTTACTTTGCAAAATATACCCCGCCGCACCCTCACGTATCAGATATGCCTACAAAAACATATTCGATATGCGTATTCAAATTTTCCTATTTTTTTAATTTTTTCAGGGATACACCACGTATCCCGTGCGAATCCCACGCGAATCGCACCCGCACCCATCGCGTATCCGATACTGCATAGTTAGTTTTCTTGGAGAATCCGACTTTACAATTAGGCTGTGTTTGGTACCTATTAAATAGGTGAGGTATACCCTTTTTCTTAATGTTAGTAATAGCTTTGGTAGCATGTATATCATATCTCCGACCCGGTGAACAGTTCTGGGTCGGTAGTTCTTCTACCAACATTTATTTCGATTCCACTGTTCAACCTGTAGAACAAAACATGGTGTGGAGGCGAGATATGCAATATTTTCGTAATAGTGACCGAGATTAAGCTGAGATCGAGATATCAAAGTCGTCAAAATGGAATCGTTCAGCAACAAATTTCCATTCTCTTCGTCCCGACGAACAGTGGCGATTTTGATTATGCAAGAATTTTTCCCATTTTCGATTCAAAAAATTTCTCGATTTGAAGGAGTTATGGAGTCGACATCTTCCTAAACGCATGTAATTTGATTTCCTTCTTCAAATATTTGATTACTCAATTTGCCCTAATCAATTGTTTGTGTTTGTGCCTAATCGATGAACAACTCATTTCCCCTCTTTTCGTACAGTGAAGAACATCTTCTGCGAGAGATTCTGCAGCCCCTGTTCGAACATTTAGTCATTTTGTAGGTCATTTTGTGAACCCAATTTTCACGATGAACATTTTCTCAATTTGTCAACCCTAATGAACACAGGTCAGTTTTACTCAAAGGGTTTGTGTTTGAGGAAACATGGTTGGTACTTTTTTTTCAAATTTATCATGCTCTAGTGTTTTACCTTTGGGCATTTGGTCAGATTTGGATGAAGTCTCAAATGCTTTTTGTGCTATACATTTGGGTTATGGGTTTCTGTCCGATTCACTGTGTTTGTAAGAATGCATTCTCATATCCCTTCTATATTCCAACCTACTCATTTGTCATTTGGGAATCTAACACAATATATTTTTGTGTATTTTGTCTCTCCAGCTTCTCAATTTGGTAGTGTGTGATACACATTTTCAAAGTAATTTCTTTGTGGCCACGAATGAGTTTGATGTTTTGTTTATGTGTGTACATGTATGCAAACATATCTATAGTTCATTTTGTGGCACAAAACCTGCTCAAATTTTGTGATGGACATATGTGGAGAAAAAAAGTTTTTTAGTCCCATAACTTATTGAGTGTCCGATTTTGGTCCCAAAAATTTTAACTTTTCGATTTTGGTCCCGTAACTCTTAGCGTTTGTCCAATTTTGGTCCAAAAAATTTTAACTTTTTGATTTTGGTCCCGTAACTCTTAGAGTTTGTCCAATTTTGGTCCTATTTTTACCAAAAAAGTGAAAATAATATTATTTTTGCCATGTACGGTGTACATGGTAGTTGAATTTGGAACTTTCCATCTTCATTGCTGATATTTTATTATTTTTATTAGTGTTTCAGTAATACAGAAAAATAAGTAAAAAATACAAAATAAATAAAAAAAAATTAATTATTTGGCACCCACGTTAGCAAGAGTGCCGAAAAATTTCAAATTCAACCACAACATGCGTTGTGCTTGGCAAAAAATGACATTATTTTTTTTTTCGGTAAAAATGGGACCAAAATAAGATAAACACCAATAGTTATGGGACCAAAATTGAAAAGTTAAATTTTTTGGGACCAAAATCGGACACTCAATAAGTTATGGGACCAAAAAACTTTTTATCTCGACATATGTGTATACATGAATGTACAAATATATATTGTATGTTCAAATACTATAGGCAAGAAACCTGCTCAAATTATGTGTGTACCTGGATGTCGGCATATGTATAGCATGTTCTTCAACATCTTGTGATGAACTCATTTTGCCTCACAAAATACTATGGTGAAATGTAACTAAGTTTGTCCTAAATTTAACTATATGTTTGCTCATGTTACATGGGGTTTGGGGTTTGTTATATTTGATAGAGGTTTCATTAATTGTTGTGTGCACAATGATATGCATTTTGACAGTTTAATGTTTATGTCGACTGCCGAATCTTCAAATTGTTGTGTGCATATTTTACTTGGTTGGTAAATAGGAGCATTAAATAGATAATTGACAGCTCTAGAGGTTAATACTTATCATAACTATTTTGTCATGCTGTTGGCAGTTCATTATTTTTAGGAATCTTGTACATGGTTGATCATACTCTCTACGATGGTGCCGTATAGACATAAATTATGTCTCATCTACCTAATGCTAGAGCAGATACTACACAACCAACTGATTGTTTTATTCATTATCGCACATGCACATGTTAACGATAGTCGATCAGTTAGGCAAAGAATTGGAGCAAAACGGTATAGCATGATTGAAAAAATGCCTGAACAATTAAGTCGTCGGAGTAGGTTGTATTTGCTTAGTGATTCCGCTTGTATTAGGAATCTAAGGATGGATCGGAATGCATTTGCACGGCTATGTTACTTGATGAGGGAATTAGGCGGGCTAATAGATAGGAAATATGTGATTGTTGAAGAACAAGTTGCTATGTTCTTATCGGTTTTGGCTCATCACACAAAGAATTCTGTTGTGAAGTTTGAATTCATAAGATCCGGCCATACAGTCTCTACTTACGTTCACATGGTGTTGAAAGTGATATTAAAACTTCACTACCTATTTCTTGTTAGACCCACACCTGTTCCGAATGACTCAACTGATTCAAGATGGAAATGATTTAAGGTAAAATAAATTGTTTCTCCTCCTCTTCACTATGTACCAGCAAAACTAACATTTACTTGTTTATATAATGTGTCTACAGGGATGTTTAGGTGCCTTAGATGGTACGTACATTGATACACTGTACCATCTGCTGACAGAGCTCGGTATAGAACTCGGAAGGGCCACATATCCACTAATGTTTTGGGCATTTGTGATCGAGATATGCGATTTATTTATGTGCTTCCCGGATGGGATGGCTCAGCAGCTGATTGCAGAGTTCTATGAGACTCACTCAACAGGACTTATGGATTGAAAGTTTCGAGAGGTAATTGAAGTCGTTAAAATATTAATTTCATGGAACTAATCTTACATTGATTTATGAGATGTGAAGCTCTTTGCTGATTTACATTGATTTACTGGTGAATGATTGGTGTTATTTGATTGCCTTATAGTGGTTAAAATGTATTTTGGCTTGCATCATCAACATAAATAACTATTACTTGAATTTTTTTGGATGCTCTAGTCAGTGCAAGATAGTTGGTTCTTGTTTCTGCTTGTTACCATTATGTTGAACTATTACCATTATCCCGATCTGTTTGTTGCTTATGTTGAACTAAATTCACAATGTTGTTTTATTATTGATAGAAAACTACTACTTGGCCGATAACGGGTACGCAAATAGCGAGGGTTTTCTTGTTCCATATCGAAACACAAGATATCATTTGAGTGAGTGGGGCCTAAATTCCGGCAGACCGACCAATTACCAAGAGCACTTCAATATAAGACATACACGAGCTTGGAATGTGATCGAACGTGCCTTTGGAGTCTTGAAAAAATGGTTTGGGATTCTCAGTAGTCCGTCCTTCTACCCATTGAAGACTCAAATTCGACTTATAATGGCATGCTTTTTACTCCACAACTTCATTAGATCTGTGATGCCTGAAGATCTGATTGAAATGCAAGTCAACAATACACCCAATGCAGATGAGGATAGTAATGAGGATATCCCAGAATTTATCGATACACTCGAATCTACTCCTGAGTTTAATAATTGGCGTGATCAATTGGCAGTTTCTATGTTCGAGATGTGGAGATCGCAGTCTTAGTTAAAAAAAAAAATTTGCTGATTATGGAATGCTATTATTTATGCAACTTGATTGAAGAACTATATTTGAATGATTGGTTTTTTAATTTCTGTGACATTTTCAACTCCATCAGTGTATTGAATTTGAAATCACTTTGAATTTTTCAGTTACGAAATTTCTCACATATTTTAACATTACACGGCTCCTAGTATATATATAAAATTTCTCAATTATTGGATCTTCTTAGTATGTATATAAACTTACCAGCATTGAATGTTTTAAAATTTGTGAATGTCTTTCAATTGATATGTGTTATAAATGAACTGCTAATTTGTTTATAAGCTATTAATGCAGCTTTTTATACCAAATGAAATAAAATATTGGTCATACTCATCCATAATTAACCCTGGCCAATTGATTTGACAAAAGAAGCTTTGCAGGTGTCAAACCTATTTAAAGAGCAGCTCAAATGATCCACAAATGCCCACCAACTTGTTATTAATTTTATCCCCCCAACAACACATAATAAATACCTCAAGATTGTCATATATCCCCCTATATATATGTATTGGCCGAATATATCACCCCTATAATTTCCACAAATAACCACCCTCATATATGTTTGGCAGAATATAAACATGAATTGTCCCAAACCACCTCAACATTTTATCCTCTATGCCGGTAAGTGGTCCTACGAAATGGATGCTTATTTTCTCAGTTGCATGATTGAGCAAAAGAATAACGACAACTGGGTCATGCCTCCTGAAATTTTCATGCAATCTCAGTCGCAATAAGCTCTGTGAATGATCATTTTTGGCTTCGTCTGTCTCATGATGAAGCCGTTGACAGGTTACGTGAGCTACAGAATCGACCTGATGTGTTTAAGGAAATCATTGAACATGCAGATGTATGGTGGGATACGACATTCAATGTAATCCATGTGTCTCCAACGTTCTAGATTTGCACATTTGAGGTTAGGATGTTATATATCTCTAGCATTAATGCATGGAATTTTAACTTACTTGTAAATATTAATTTTCTTTATATATTTGGATGAAGAGTCATGAACTGGCTCAAGCGTACTTTCATCTCGGTGAGCCGGAATGGGCCAAGTTGAAACTGTTATTCTCTTCTGGAGATGAGCTTGCTATTATCCCACACAATGATGTCATCAATATCAGTGAATCAACACTACCTGTTCAAGCTATCAGTTCACATAATGTTCGTAATGCAATATTTCTCTATGATGATGAGAGTGAGGAGGTCATCTCGTCTGTTGTTAAGACGAATAACCCTCCTTCTCGTATAAGATTGTTCGATGAAGCAATTAATGTACTCCCAGATGAACAATACAACTCTTCTCTTGAATGGACGAATGCAGTGTTGTCAGCATCTCCGATACGAGCAATTCCCCCATCACGGAGTGAGATTGAACTTGCTGGCTCCGTTGCAAACCCGGGTTCTAGCTCTGTGGATTCGACTAGTCCAATGAAGTGGTTATGGTTTGCTAACAAAAAATAGATGGAACCTATTGGAGTTGCCACAAAAAATCGATGCATGTAGTGTCGTAATTTTCCTGATATATATATATATATATATATATATCCCTTCTAGTTATATTTTCATTATATATATGTTGTTTATGATAGTATTAACATTGCATCCTCTGTTGTCGAATGACTTTATTTTCCCTGTATATGTCTTTAATTATCCTTGTACCTTAGTACAAAATTAACGAAACATCATCATTTTACTGGTTGGCAAATATGTGGGCCAACTGGTGAATGAGGAAAATTTTCTCTAATTTGGGATGTTATATAGTGTCCTTCATTATGCACTGCAGTTGCTTACTCTGTTAATAATAACATCTCATGCAAAAAATATTCCACACATTACATTTCTCACAATCCACACATATCCATCAATAAATAGCAGAAGGTAGATATTTTAATTAGCACAAAAACTATCAGTTCCAACACATTCAGATGCTGCGCAATTCATACCCTACCAAAGCACTAAAAATATCAGTTCCGACACATTCATATGTTGCAGAATTCATACCCTACTTAAGCACAAAAAAATCAGTTTCACATGCAGCCCACAAATAGGACATTTGACCATCTGTCTACAATACCAAGTTGTCTTCATTATGCAGTTCAACAGACCACAGCTTCCTAAACAGCTCAACCATATAAGGCTTGATTGCATTCACTGGCACCCCACAAATAAGGCACTCCATCATTTTCATTGACAATATGCCATAGTCACTAGCATTCGTTTATTGTGGAGCATCTTGTGCCCATACGATATCTAGTGGTCTTATGGAATTGTTCCTTGTCGTCATTGCACTAACTGAACCTACTGCTTCATCATACATACTTGCCAAGACCGATTCAAATCGACGGAATAGATGTGTTCTTTGCACTAGGACGACTTCCCCTTCTCAGTGAATCGTACACTGTTATACTCCATTTTGGTAGACGTACCTCGTATAAAACCCAATGGTTACCACCAACAAGTGCAGCACCGTAGACAACTAGGGATGTAAATGAGTCAAGCCATTCGCAAACTATTCAAATCTCGGCTCGAAAAATATTCGTTTGAGTTTGTTTGTTAATTATCATGAGCCGAGCTCGAGCCCGAATTCGAGCTCGATTATTTTATCGAGCTGAGCTCGAACTTTATGGTATTTGGCTCGAAAGCTCGCGAATAGTCTTGAACTATGCAAACGAGCCATTTTTTGAGCCGAGCTCGAACTATGCATATGAGCTTTTTTCGAGCCAAGCTCGAACTATGCAAATGAGCTTTTTTCGAGCCAAGCTCCAACTATGAAAATGAGTCTTTTCTAGCCAATCTCGAACTATGCAAATGAACTTTTTTCGAACCAAGCTCGAACTAAGCAAATAAGTTTTTTTCGAGCCGAGCTCGAGCTAACTCGTTTATTTAGCTAACAAATATTTCACGAGCGAAGCTCAAGCTATTCGCGAGCTTAAAATTTTATACACGAGCCGAGCTCGAGCTCAATTATTAGAGTTCGAACCGAGCTTGAGCCTATAACCGAGCAAACGAGCCGAGCTCGAGCTTGATAGTATTTGGCTCGGCTCGTTTACATCACTATAGACAACCTTTGTGGCGGCCCACGACAAACCACTTCCATCACGAGGAAGCTCCCCTGTCATGAACTTGATGCAACTTTTCTCCTTTTTGGACCAATCACAGTTAACACTCGCTTTCCTTGCGTTTACCAAGTGATTGTATGCTCTATTGGTCAGGATATCCTACACATCACAATTATTTTAAAAATAAACAATTCGGGTAGTTGGATCACGTATAATTTGAAAAATACAATCGAATAAGAGAATCTCACCCAAAAATTTGTTTCAACACACGTCCAGCCGCCCAAGAAACTGTTAGGCCACCTCCTCTTAAACAAGATAAGATGCATTCATGTGGTTAATATACATATTTATAAAGTACATTAATATACAAAAATATTTAATTTACAATTAATAAATAAGTGCAACTATTCATACCCCAAATTCCTCTTAACATACCCCATTAATAAATATATTCAATTTAAAATGAAAAAATAATTTAAAATACTAAACATACCACATTTTTTATTAATATACCCATTTTTATTTTTGACTTATTCTTCTTCTCTCTCATGTTCCAACTGTTATGCCTTTTTTTTTTTCAATTTTGATCTCTTCTTCTTCTTTCTCAAGCCATGTTAATGCTGCACAATTAAAAAAAAATAAAGATGTGCGTCGCCATTTTTCTGCTATAAGAATTGAAACTTTGCATCATCATTTTATCTGTTGCAACCGAATAAAATTTTAAAAGGATTCACTAGACGAACGTCGCGTCTTCTTTTCCATGCTCCTTCAGATCTCACGGGAGCTTTTTTTCTCCACCTGAAAATCACCATTCTCTCCATTCCAAAATTTCATAATTTCCAACTTTTATGTATAGTAATATTTCATCAATAAATAATAAAAATATATAATTCAGATTTGTTTGATGTCACTAACAAAGCATAAAAAATGAGATTTAATTGATCTGTAAATTGTGTATGTGGATAAAATATGAATTGATCGCCAACATAAAAATAGTTTCGAGGACTCCATGAATATAGCAGTTAGAACATGAGAGAGAAGAAGAAAAAGTAAAAAAAAAAAGAATATATTAATAAAAATTGGGATATGCTTAATATTTTAAATTATTTTTTTATTTTAAATTAAAGATATTTATTAATGGGTATCTTCAGAGGAATTTAAGGTATAAATAGTCTCACCCTTAATAAATTAAGAAATATAACCGCATTTCCCTATTAAAAACCGGAACTCAGTCCATAGTCAGCCGTAACACAGCTGAAAATCTCCCATGGCTTCTCCTTCTTCTCTGTCACCGCCGGAGGTGCCCATGGAATTACACGCGGTGAACAGAAATAAGCTGTTAGACTCATTTCGCGACCATCTTGCTGTCACCGCTCGCCCTCTCCATGGCGTTATCTTCCTCCAGGTACCGAAATGTACAATCTCCTTTTCTTAATCCTGATTATATCTGTTGATGGCCATAGAGTTTCAATGATAATTTGGCAGGGCGGTGATGAGCAGAGTCGACACTGCACTGATCATGTTGAATTGTTTAGGTACTTCAATCTTCATTTTCCCCCCTAATTTAATGATGTATGATGCATTCTTGAAATATAACTAATTTGTTCTGCATATGTATGTTAAAAGTCAATTTCTTGGGGTTTAAATTCTAAGAATTGTGAGGGTCTAGATTAACTGTACTAATGGACTGGACTGCGAATTCATTTTGATTGAGTTGAATAAGTTCACGAAGCTCTTTTGATCTGAAACAGGCATCAGGCTCATGTTTATATGTGTCTTAGTTAAAACCCACTAGATAGGTGGTTGTTAATATACATAGGTGAAAAAATGTGCATGCTGTTGCAGTGGGTGCCCTATATGTTCTCATTGTTGAGACTAATATCTCCATAGTAATACTAGAATCTACACTTTATAACCCATATTTAAGGATAGGCTTCAGTCCATTATCCTTTGTTCTAAACAGTCTTTATAATTGTTTTATCTTTTATCCTACTAAAAATCTGAAAAATTAAGGTATATGAATCATAGGACCGGAGGATTATTTGAAAGAGTAGAGTTCCACTTCCACAGAAATTTAAAGAATAAAAGAAATCTTAACCTGTACTCGCTTAGGCGTTATAGTAGAGCAGATCATCCAAGGCATTAATCTTTTCAGAAGAGCCCATTGTGTTGTCATTTTGCACGTTAGCAAGCCCCCCAAATAACAACATCTTGCCGTGTTGTATATATTTGATATTTGGGATGAGGGTGAGCTCGAAACAATTTTGATCCACATCTTCAACATTTCAGTCGCTCATCTTGCAGTACCGTAATCCATGTGTAGCCTTGATATTGTTTCAACCTTCTAAGGTTCACGTAGGTGAAGTCATCACCTGTCCTGGCACTTGACTCTTCTTTGGAGAATTTAAGCCCATATGTTATGTCTCTACTCTATAAAGACTGTAGAAGTTCATATGCCTTATGGTTATTTGATTAAGATAGAATTCATTGAGTCTTTACTCCCCAAGCATTGAAGACTTTTTCTGGTCCACTGCTCTACAAAGTGTAGAGATTGATGAGCGGTAGTTCAGTTGAAATTCGTTTAACCACCATCGACCTGATAGATCACCCCATTAAACTTCGGATGAATTTATGAAAATGTATGTCTTGGCTGGTGTAGGTATTTGTCAGAACATAATTTAGTCACTTACAAAAATCAAGAGACTATCTTTGCTTCCAATGGTAAAATTTCATAGAGGACCCTGGAATTTACGTATACTTATATCACCACCAACTTGTTAATGCAAGCCATCTCTATAGTTTTTCACTACCCAGAGATATTGTCCCTGGCATTTCATCATGAGATGCTGAAGTCCATTGTAGTGGGAGAGCAGAAAAATAGAAGAAAGGATAAATTCTGAAGGTATTTGCACTTAGAAACTGTAGATATTTGTAGCTTGATCATGTTTTGTCATAAAGGTTATTATGTTTCAGTTCTCTTGATTGCCCTTTCTTTTTCTAGTTAATTGAAAATATTCTATCAGACCAGTTTGCTGATATTTTATATTGAGTTATTACTAACCAGTTCTTGCTCATGTCCAGACAGGAGAGCTATTTTGCTTACTTGTTTGGAGTGCGAGAGCCTGGATTTTATGGAGCTATTGTAAGTTTACTTATTTGTTATCTTTAGATTTTGAATTATGAGAAATCAAAAAAGAGTGGTACACATATGGGCGTGAAACAGAATTTGCTGATAGTCCTAAGCAATTAACTCCAAAATCTCCCGTTTGTTTTGTAATTTACAATAGCGAGGTAAATTTCTAAACATTTCATCCTGCTCATTAGTGTTCAGAGCCTTTAATTTTCTACATCGAAGGAAATCTAATGTTTAGCAATTACCCAGGCAGAATATCTGCAAAGATTGTTAAAACTGTGTTCTTCATTTTTGGAAGGTGCTGCTTTGCTTTGTCTGTGTTTTAGTTCTTTTTTGAGTCACTATGCCAAATTGCCAAGTTATATGCTAACTAGAGTAACCTTAAGCTCTTCAACAGTTTTTGACAGTCCTGAATATTCATGGTTGTCATACTTGCCGGATTGTATGAAATGTGTTTTCTCATAAAATTTATTTAATACTGATATGTTTGGTGCATGACTGAAACTTTGGTAATGATATGCTTATTTTGCTGTTTTTCTGAACGAAGGATATAGCAAGTGGGGACTCTATGCTCTTTGCTCCAAGATTACCTGATGATTATGCGGTTTGGTTGGGAGAAATTAAGCAATTGTCCCATTTTGAGGTGATTATCTCTGAAAGAGTACAAGAATCTAAGTAACTGAGAATAATTGTCTTCTTATAGCTTTTACATCCACCTTTTGCAGGAAAGATACATGGTTAGCTCTGTACACTATACTGATGAGATTACAAAAGTTCTGCATCAGAAATACCAAGGACCAGGAAAGCCATTGCTTTATCTCCTGCATGGGCTCAATACTGATAGCGATAAGTTCTCCAAACCAGCAGACTTTGAGGTTCTTACATTTCAATTTTAATATTTTTTTTAAGAGTCAATGCATCATGCTTTATGAACATGCTTCTATCTAGATGTCTATAGCAATGTCAACTAGGTACTGCACTATTGCTTCATGAAATATGTCATTCCCAACCTATTGCTACTTCCTTGCATGCATATTTATATATCATAACTATATTTTCATATAATCATTAGGAGTCTGGGAAGACATTTAAACAAATGCAGTACTACTCTGCCCCCATTTTTGGACAAATGTATTATGTACTGAGACATGCATGTGTGTGAGGATCAAGTATATGCTAAAGTCGTACATAGAAAAACATAAGACATCTTGAATATTTGATACTAGTCTATGGTTGCTAACAATGTGAAAACTCTGTCCTTATAATGATGCACGATTGTTAGTACCAATTATTCCGTAAATTGCTGCAAGGGATGCAGATTACAAAAACAAATTTCCTCATTTTTTAATGCATGATTATTGCCGTCAGAATGGAGATGGCTGACTTCAGCCATTTTTTCTCAGGGGATTGACAAATTTATGACAGATCTAAATGCTTTGCATCCCATTTTGAATGAATGCCGTGTCTTGAAGTCAGCATATGAGCTCGCTCTGATCCAGTTTGCTAATGATATCAGCTCTGAAGCTCATGTTGAGGTTAACATTCCTGAACTTGTCTGGGGCAAATTCATTTATTTTTTTAATCTTCAGTTTCAGATGATTTTTCTTGTATTGATCATGTTGTTTTATATCTTTAATTTTGGATTGTCTTAAACAATTGTCAAGACGATAATGCCTGAAGTCTGACTTTATAAAGTACCTTAGATATTATAATTTGTTTATATTTCCCTTTGTTCTATATATTTTGGAGATGAAGCGGCTCGTTTGTCCACTGTAGTTGACTTAAAGAGAATAAACCCAGTGTCAATATCCTATAGGCTATAAGCCTTTAGGTTTGCATTCCAAGGTTTTTTTTTTTTTTTAAATACTGAGCCTCATATTGGATGCGGTTTGTATTGTGCTGGAAATTTCTTTTGTCCGTGATCCTCATTTCTAAAGCTCAATTTGGCTGAATTTTGTGAATTTAGACTTATTAATGGTGTTTATAGCTGAAGCAACTTTATTATTGCTGATAAAGGAAAATATTTGACATATTATAAAATTTGATGCATCTCACATGCCTTAATTTTTAGGGCTGATTACTTTTATGGACTTACTTCATTCCTATTTTATATTAAACCTTGAAATTGTTGTACGTGGCCTATTCACTGTCAAATTTGCATGACTTCATGACTTTTGGAGAGTAGGTTACTAAATAGACTCCAAGTGAGTCATTTCCGCTCTTGTTTTGAATTGCAATAGTTATTTTCACTATGTCGTTTTGTTTTGAAATAGTACAATTGCTGTCCATCCATAATGTTTTCAATGAAGTTGGGGGATGTTTTTGCTTTCCTTTTGGCATTCCTTCTTAGAAGCCCAATTCCCTCTTGTGTTTTGAACTCCAAAGAAATAAATATATTCTGCTCATCTTTGTTTCATCTCCCAAATATGGATATTATCTAAAAGAATACTTTTTCATATCCTTCTTGACCGGATTTGAGTAAAAGGATTTGCTAGATAAGTTTAAGATGGGCTTGAGGTGGAGTTGTTGCTTGACAGCCAGTAAAGTTTCATGTGAGCATGGTAGGATACCAATTTTCTGTCTTCACATAAAAGTTCAGAAAACTGGCCTTAATTTTTGTTCTTCATTTCAAAGTTCTCTTGTTTTACATGCGTGAATGGTTATGTGACGGAGGAAGTTGTTTGACCTGCTATTATGTCTTTCTTGAGTAGGTCATGAGGAAAACAAAAGTAGGTATGAAAGAGTATCAATTAGAAAGCTTGTTCCTTCATCATACATACATGTATGGTGGCTCTAGACACTGTTCATACACATGTATATGTGCTACTGGTAATAACAGGTATGCTTTTTTCCCAACTTTTTCTATGATAGTTCTGTTTATGGGGAGTGTTTGCCAACTATTTTAAATGCTTATTCTTTTACTTTTAACTTCTAAAAGGTGAAACAAGTGTTTTCAAATAACTGCTTCTGCTTCTAACTACTTCAAAAAAAGCAGCTATTGTGTAAAAGCAGAAAGGCCCTCTTCGTCACTTTTACTTGCTTTTGGTTAAACTCAATTTTACTATCAGACACCATCTACTTTTTATCATAAGTAATCTTCTCATTATCTCTTAATTTTTAATCACTTCTTAAAGTAAATGCAACCGCAGACATCCCCATATACACCCAGGGCAGGGTTTCATACAAAAACATACTTTTCCTTGTTCAGTGGACAAGACTAAAACCTGAGTACCATGCTTGAACCATTAGCTAATATTTCACTTTCTCTTATTGTAGTTCAGTGCTACATTATGGTCATGCAGCAGCACCTAATGACAAGGTATGTTAATCAGGATGTGTTTGTAAAACGTTGGAATTATTATGGTTACATCATTGTTGTTGATGTTACCTCTCCTGCAGTATCAGTCATCTAATTTCATATTAATTTGTTGGTTGAATTTAAAAAATTTATTATTTCTTAAACAGGAATAGTGAAAGCTACAACAAATGGTTTAAAAAAAAATTAGCTGCAAGAGGAATAAGTTGCTTTGTAGGTTTTCTTTTCCATTTAGTGACTCATCCAGGCTACAAAGACATTAAGAAGCGGAACAGAGATGGGCACCCTGCAATCATGCCATGACAATTGCTTTCAGATGCAAATTAAAATCCAATAAATGAAAAAGCATGATGCACTTACTTCCTATGTCAAATGCAACTTAGACATCAATATTTGTGATAGAACACCCTAATCACTAAGTGAGATCAAATGTAACAAAACAATACTCTCAAGAGAGAGTCCACAAGGAAAACCTTGCCACAAGCCAAAGGCTGCTGAATAGATATGTTTTTCATACCAACTTATGACAAATTCCCAAGATAAATAGTCCCTAAAATTACTCGGTCAATGACCGTTACCCAACAAGCAGAAAAGGAAATTGAATACTAATTAATACTAATTCAAACATAATATTAATACTAATTTAAATATAATCAATACGAATAGCCAATCACTGGGGATATGTCTTCTTCCTCCTAATGATCTATCAATTGCCTCCCTCCCTGAAACAGCCTTGCCCTCAAGGCTGAAGTCCAGACAGCTGCACGGCTCTATAATCAGAAACTAGCGGCCCCAAATCAGGTGGATCGCCCAAATCGCGCTCGAGTCCCGAGTTAGGCCCTCCCGGGTCATCTTCTGCTGCCTCAATGAGGATATTCAGATATTTAGCCTCACACTTATGGAGGGGCCCATAGGGTTGGCTGCACCTGTAACATTTACCCTTGGCACGATATTCGCGCGCCTCTTCGGCCGTCAAGTGGCGAGTGACCCTATTCTGATTGAATACCTAACTTATGACAAATTCCCAAGATAAATAGTCCCTAAAATTACTCGGTCAATGGCCGTTACCCATCAAGCAGAAAAGGAAATTGAATACTAATTAATACTAATCAATACTAATTCAAACATAATATTAATACTAATTTAAAAATAATCAATCCGAATAGCCAATCACTGGGGATATGTCTTCTTCCTCCTAATGATCTATCAATTTGCCTAAATCATACTAAGTGTCAATAACTTCTTTACTTGGTTAGAGAGGAATAAGAAAATTTTGAGAATAGTAAGGAGACTCTAGAAGATGTTTGGGGTAGAATCAAATATGGAGTGGCCTTACAGTTGTCGTGTCATAGAACTTTTAAGGCTAATTTTGTATCTGGTCTAATGAGGAATTAGAGTTACATTATGTAGTCATGGTTGTTTGTAATCTAAAAATAAACTGAGTGTGAGGGATCTCTCACCCCTTGCACATTTTCAATTGAAATAGAACTTATACTTCTTATAAAAAAAAATCTTTACTTGGATCAACCTTCTTTCCCCTCTCCTCAGGCATGCAGATGTCTTGCATGTATATTCATATAAAATTTATAGCTTTTACATGTGTATTTTTTCCTTTCTTTCCTTCTTTACCTTTTGCAAATCTGGTTGGAAGAGTTCTCTACCTAATAAGGTTCAATTATTTTCTTGGTTTGGAATATGGGGTAAGTTAACACTTGTGATGTATTACAACATTGCATGTTGTTTTTTCCTGTGATTTGGTTAGAGATTGGACTTGTGCCTTGCAGTTTCCTTGTATTCATCCTATTTACAAACCTTCTGATCTAATCAAAAAGAGGTATTAAGTCCAAGTGGCATTATCTTGGGTGTAGGGGTGGGGAACAGTTTTCCTGAGACTCGTTCAAGTCTTAGTTATTGTGTAATTAGTGGGGCATAAAAACACTAATGTAAGGGTTAAAAAAAAAACTGGGGTTGGCGGTAGGGAACTGCATTTTGTAATTAAATAATAATAATAATACTAATATTATTATTATTAGTCTTTTTTATTTAGGTATTCTTTTGTCACTTGGGGAGCAACCATCCTTTGTGATTTGAGGGTTTATTTATATATTTCTCTCAAATTTAGAAGAAATAAAATTCATTTCTTATATTCTTATGAGATCACTAGACCTACATATATATACATGAGTCTGCAGCCTAATTTAAGAAATATGGACAGCTAATTCTAAGGAATCAGATCCCTATGATTATGGGATTGATCCTAATTACATAAACCTAATAATAGCAAGATATAAAATATAACTTCCTAAAATACATAAATACAATCACTGTTTTGACA
>JAPKLY010000309.1:140179-166171 GCA_026898435.1 Prunella vulgaris
TAAAATATAACTTCCTAAAATACATAAATACAATCACTGTTTTGACAATTTCCATTATTTTCGTTACTCCTACTGTCTTAACTCTATCAAATTGGTTCGACCTACCGGATTTGAAATAAATAATGCTCAACTCCATCAACGCCAAGATGGATGTGTTGCTTATCGCTTTTGGCGTGCCTGTTCCACCACCACCAAAGTCCACAGTGCCGGAGCCTTCATCAACTGTGGTAGATGGCTATGCCGTCCCTGCTGCCTCGCCCCTGCCGTCTTCTGCCCCCACCACATTGGTCAGTTTAGCACCCTCTGGTGCTGTTCCACACCTACTGACATGTCCACACCATCTCTCAACCTGGCTGCTCAAAGCAATTTTGCACCCCCTGGTGTTGTTTTGTTGTCGGTAACCACCTACCCTAGTCCAGAACTGTTGGTCGTTGCAACAGTGCTGCCCAAGGATGGAACTTACGTTGAATGATACCAGGGCTTGGTCCCAATTAGAGCAATATTTTGGGTTCAACTCACTCTCATCATCATCTACGTCAGGGCAATATTTTGGGCTCAATGGATGTTTTGCTTGGGAGCCAACATTATGTGGCTTATCAAAATTTAAAATTTCTAATGGTGGAGCGGGAGGACAAGGCTATTTGAACGGTGGGAGAATTGATATGCAGTTTATAAAATAAATAGCCCATGGGCTTTTGTCACTTGGGGCCTCCTAAGTTAGGTTAAATGGTTAGAGGTCTGTGTAATCAATTGTTCTCTAAAAGTAGGATTTATCGTATCATCAAGAATATTGTGGCAACCATCGGTTGTGGGCAGTGTGGCAGGGATTTATCCCTGTGGCCTCTTTTGAGGAGCCTTATTTGAATTATTTATATGTTTCCATTATTTTCGTTACTCCTATTGTCTCTACTGTATTAGGATTAGGTATATGACGATTTATGGAAAGACTTAGCTATTGAGGAACTATTTTAGAAAAGTGTTTAAAAATATTAGCTTGCCAAATGTAGTATGTTGCACAGAGGCAGTCTAGTTAAGTGCTTAAAACAACTCTGTTTAAGAATTGAAACTCGAGTTAAGAACTCCTTTTTCTTCTTGCTACGTACTAGGTATTATTTTAATTGGAAAGTTTCAAATTTTAAGTTTGTAAAAGTACCAATAAAATTCTGGATACGGATAATTCTGTAATAAGATGATGAGCACATGGAATAATGACAATGATAACATCAAAAGCTACTAGCAGAAAGGTTCAAAACTAAGTTGGAAATGGGAACTCAAGATGGAGATGTTTGACTAATATATTCTTGATGGCAGGAAGTAGGGAAAAGACGAGGAATCTTCTATTTATGTGTTCAGTTTATAGTAATTTATGTTAAATCCCTGTTGTTTCTTCTATAGCTGGAACTATACATAAAAAACACACTTCCTCAACTGCTCTGAAATGATTTACATAGAATTTTCTTGAATAATTTGGTCAGTTTATACTCCTTTTCTTGATTGAAATGATTTATAACGTTAGTACCATTTTTTTTTAAATTTTTTTTTCCTAGACTCTAGAAGATGGAGATATGGCTTTGCTTGATATGGGAGCTGAATACCATTTTTATGGTTCTGATATCACTTGTTCCTTCCCGGTAAGCATGGGTATGTGTATAGAATGTATATTCTATCAGTACTATAATTTTACTTACATTTTCTTTTCAACTTCTATAAGTTTTCACAAACTCAGACTTCAAAAGTTTTCTCATACTTTGCGGAATTGCTTGATATCTTATAAAAGCTACCCAGCCCTGATGGCGTACATATGCCCTAGCCTTAAAGCTGAGGCCAAGCGGAAAATTTCTCTAACTTGGTTTAAATTTTATTTATAGATTCAATTGTATTTTCATCCAAAATAGGAGAATATGTAGAACAGGTCATTTTCCAAAATAGTCCCATTTCTTCTTGCCCTTTAAATACTTCCTCCAGAAAAATGTATAATAGGTTGAAGTTTATGTTAGAGAAACAAGAAAATACTACATACTGCTCTTCCTTCTTTGTAATCAAGTTTGGTGGAACTTCGTATATCTTGATGGATGGCAGCAGTTTCCTGATATTTTCTTGAGGAGCTCTTGATACAATTACCTTCAGTTCTCATATAGTATAAGTTGGACCACATTCTGTCATGAACCTCGAGCTTCTTTTTTTCACTGAATCCCAAGCTAAAATCTGGTCATTGCTGAGAACCTCTGATTAACTTGATTATAAAAGTCTACTGTAATTTCCTTTTCAATTATGTTGGCAATTTTGGATTGTTCATGCAGGTCAATGGGAGATTTACACAAGATCAGTCCCTTGTATATAACGTAAGTATTTAACTTATTTTGATATATATTGTTTTTGTTCTCATATAACTGGACTAAATAGGAAACTTTCAAATGCAACAATATCGGCGAAGTTTCTGGTTTTCAAATATTTGTTACAAGCTTTCAATCAAGATTGATTTGACTACTTAATTATGGATAGACTTGACTGCCACAATGCCACTTGCAACTCTTTAAAAGTGACTTTCAGATTATACATCCGTCACTGTGGTATTTTTTAAGAGCCTTCGTAGTCGGATGTGCAGACAGTATAGTATCGCATGAAGAATTAAATCTAGTGATCCAAATTTCAATTGTGATTTCTTCTTTAGATTAGGCAATTCTCTATTCTGGATATTTGAGTTATAACCAATGCATATGCTCAAGTTTACTTTGTAGGAAAAAAGAATCTAGGAATACTAATATGTATCTTATCTCTTTATTTGCAGGCTGTCCTTCGTGCACATAATGCTGTCATATCTAGTATGCGTCCAGGAGTAAGCTGGGTTAATATGCACATGTAAGAAACACAACTTATAATGATTTGTAGATTCTAGTGATATTGTTCTTCTGTCACTGATATTTGATATCTTCTGAGGAGGGAATTACTAAGAGGTACACTCATGTGAAACGTTTCATACCATATTAAAAATTCGCGGGTCCTTAACCGGGTCGAATCGGATTTGGTAATTTTTTTTTTTCAAAATGTTCGCAACTGTAATTCCAAATTTTTTTCGCTCCTAGGTATGTTACAATTTGAGCAAATGCATGTTAATAATAGGCAAAATGTGTGTGTTACAATCAGATTAAATGTTGTATTCTTTACATATATTCATTTGTTTTTGTAGAATTAACATTTTTTCATACCATCTAATAAAAAATGTGTGTTACTGTAAAAAATATTATTTTTTCATACATATTTATTTTTTTCATAAATATTTATGAGAAAACAATACATTTTCTTATAGTAACACACATTTTGCTCTTGTATTATATGAATAATTATTTATTATATAAAAGTAAATAAATATATATAAAAAGAACAATATTTCATAAGATTGTAATACACATCTGCTCTAATAGTAACACACATTTGCTCCCCAGTTTGTGTTACAATATGGGCAAATGCGTGTTACAATATGGGCAAATACGTGTTACTGTAAGAGAAAATGTACTTTTATAAGAATAAATATGTGTTTTTTAATTTAATCATCATTCCTTTAATCTAGGTATATTGGTTCATATATTAACACACTTTTTTACTATTTTATATGTATTATTATGTAAAATAATAATTACTTCTATGCAAATAAATAAATATTTATGAAAAACCAATATGTTTTCTTATAGTAACGCACCTGATTTTTCCCTTATATTATGTTAAAAATTATTTATTTTATAAAAATAAATGAATATATGCAAAATAACAATATTTTATATTGATTATAACACACATTTGCTCTAATAGTAACACATATTTGCTCCTCAATTTGTGTTACTACATGGGTAAACATGTGTTACTGTAGGATAAAATGTATTTTTCTTGAAATAAATATGTTCTTTTTTTAATTTAATCATCATCCCTTAAAGTTAGATATATTAATTCATGTAATAACACATTTTTTACTATTTTATATGTGTTATTATAAAATAAAATAATTATTTATATACAAATAAATATATACTTATGAAAATGTAATGTTTTTTCTTATAATAACACATATTTTGCTCTTACATTGTATGAAAAATTTTATTTTTACAAAAACAAGTGATATATGTAATAAACAACATTTGGTCTGATTGTAAAACACATTTTGCCTTAAAGTAACATGCATTTGCCTAAAAAGTAACATACCTGAGAGCGAAATACCTGTAAATTGTGCTTGTGCGAGAATTAGAGAAAATTACCCAAATTCGACCCGACCCGACCATGGATCCACGAATTTTTTATATATATTGTTCTTCTGTCACTGATATCTGATATCTTCTAAGGAGGGAATTACTAATTAGATAACATCAGAATTCGCAATGGTCCTTTAAGGTTATGTTTGGTTAGTTGGAATTTATTGAGGAAAACAGAGGAAATTTTCTCTTATCTTTTTGTAGTTGTGTTGCTAGTTGATAGTACTTCCACTTCCTCTCTTTCTGATGAATTGTCTTGCGCGCGGTATCCTAGAATTTCCTAATGAATGCACAGATTTTTCTGGTAATCAGCTATAATGCTGTAAACTCAATAAATTTCTGCGCGAAGTCTTTACATTCTCAAAAGAATAAAGAGTGCTACCAAAACCTAAAGCTGATGGGCCACTCAGTCTAGCATTCTTTTAAATCAAAATATAACAAAATCATATCTCTGTGATATTCCTCAATCTTTTCAAGTGTCTTTCCTTCTTTTATACACATGGCTAAAATCCTTACTTGGCAAGTTCTTATCATCTCCCCTCCGAAATTAACCTTGTCCTCAAGGTTAAGTTCAGGAAAATGAACTTGTAACTCTTCCACCAATTCCCAAGTAGCATTTTCGCTTCCAAGTGAACTCCATTGCTCTAATGCTTCATGAACTCTAAGTTGTTCCTTCGTTTCCTCCTTGTGCGAAAGGGCATCAGCAGCTCTATTCTCCTTCCCGACGTGGTACACAATTTCGTAGTCAAAACACAACAAGTTTTGGTATCCACTTTTGTTGTTCTGGCGTGGTAATTCGCTTTTCAAGGAGGTAGCGAAGACTGTGTTGGTCAGTTATGGTTTTGAATTTCTTGCCCCATAGATACAGCCTCCGACAGTTCATGGCTTCAACAATAGCTAGCATCTCCTTCTCATAAATAGACGGAGATCTCTTTGATGTTGTGATACTCTTGATCATAAATGTTATAGGTCATCCCTGTAGAGAGGACAACACCTATTGCATAGTCTGAGGCATCCCTCTCAATCACAAACTCCTCTTCAAAATTGGGCAGAGCTAAGATAGGTGTTCAACTCAAAGCCACTTTCAACTTGTCGAAAGCCCTTTTCCCACGCCTTTCCTTCTTTTATTCACGGCTGAAACTTGACAAGTTCTTATCACTTACCTTACTAGAAAGCAAAGGTCCCTACATTGTGTTGACTTCGCATTCTGGTTTCAAGTTTTAACCACTATTAGGAGATTGCATGAGCTGTCATGAATCTGTTTTGTGCTATCTGCATGTGTTCTCACTGGCTCTATCTCAATAAGATCTTTTCTCTCAAGAAAAACTTCTAAATCATCTTTGATCATGAAAATCACATTGAGGATGTTCAACTGTCATCTCTTTTTATTTTCTTCAGATTGTTGATATCCTCTTCAAATGCACTTCCAATGACCAGTTTTGATGAAATGAGCTCAAGCATAGAACCGTTGACTCTTGTGTGTATTATTCGGAGTTAGGAAGTAATTTATTCTTTATTTAGAATAGTTCTTTATATCTCTACTTTCCTTAGACATCATAGTATCTTCTACCTTTCTATATTGGTGGGATTCCTAATTTATATTGATTCGGTTTCCTTTTCAGTGGACTGGTATGCTGACAACTCTAGGTTTTATATTCTGTGTACTACCTTATTTTTCTATGATGAGAAATTCCAGAGTTTGTCTTGTTAAATTCTTCAAGATACTTGTGTTTTTTTTTCTTCTTGTTTCTGGTGGCTTAGTATCCCTGACCGTAAAGGTTGCTGGTCTACCACAGTCTAGCCTCTGATCTTAAAGTGCAAAGCTGTCACTAATCAAATTTTTATTTGAAATATCTCCCAGCAGACAATGCAGTTAGGTTACTTCCTTTTGTATGACTTGGTGCCCTGCCTCAGTTACCGCCATCAATAGTGATGAGCAAATTGTGAAATAAAATCATTTGCATTTCTATCACCTGGGTTTGTATTTGGTATGCCTAAAGCAGCATGTTAGCATTAGATAAAGATCCATGCACTTAATAAACTGGGCATTACGTGTGGAACTTCATTTATATTAACTTTGCATTTGCCTGTTTTCCAGGTTGGCAGAAAGAACCATTCTTGAGTCATTGAAAGAAGGGCAACTCCTTTTTGGGTATCCATTTTTAACTTTCATTAGTATCCAGAATAAGATTCTGTTTCTCATTACGAGTGTCTGATTTTTGGAAGTGATGTGGATGCTATGGTTCATGAGCGGCTAGGGGCTATTTTTATGCCCCACGGCATAGGACACCTTCTGGGAATTGATACTCATGATCCTGGGGGTTATCTTAAGGTAATTGAGATATATATATTAATTTGTTGCTTATATTTTTGATCTACTTCCGAAGTATGAGATTTTATTTTCAAACATTTTGCTGTTTTAGGGAGCAGAAAGGCCCAAAGAAGCTGGATTGAAGTCTCTGCGTACCAGTAGAGAACTCTTAGAGGGAATGGTAGGTTATGGAACACTCTGTGTATACATGACTTTCTCATCGCATTCTCTAATTTAATAACCTGTCATCGCATTCTCTAATTTAATAACCTGCAAGTGAACACTACCCAATTTGTACTTTTAATACAATTTAGATGCTTTTTTATTTTTTGTTTAGGGGCATCCATGTACACATTTTACTAGAAACTTGGTTAAATCGTTACGTTCCAAAAAATGATGGGACTGAAATTTCAATTATAATCGGGCTCCTGAGAGATTTTAGCAGGATCTCATTCGTATTATAGCCTAGTCGAGTCCAATTTCATTTGATTTCATCTCAAGATTACATGCAGTTCAACCTTAACCAAAATTGATATGAGGTGAAATTAACTACAGGTGATCACGGTGGAACCTGGATGCTATTTCATCGACGCCTTGTTACTTCCTGCAATGGAAAATGCACGAACATCAAAGTATTTCAATCGCGAGCAGATCAGTAGATTTAGAGGCCTTGGCGGGGTTCGAATTGAAAGTGATGTGGTAAACATGACTTGCTTTGATTTAGAAATTTACTCATTTGCATGGTATTAGCTGAATCAGTTTAAGGATAACATCACGTTTGGCTTTTTATGCTTTAATCCTCATATGCATTTAAGTAGCAGTGACTTGAAAAATGAGGGTATGGTATATTTAAGGGGCACCTGGTTAGAAATTGTTCAACATGAATTGAAATTATGAGGTTCATGTACCTCCTATCCCATTTTGATTTTTTTTTTCTCCTCCTACAATCATTTTCCTCCTGCAACCAACAACAGTTTGTTTATATTTATTCCAAAATAGCATAACTCTAGCACCAGCAAAACAATCATTCCTTTAATATATCTTTTTCCATCACGGGGCATAGATGGAAAACAATTTTTTGTATAATCATTACCGTTGAAGAATTTGTACCAAGCGCCCCTTTAATATTTTGGCTTTCCATTTGAAAATATCATATCTTTGTTTCTCATAAGTTGGTTCTATGTGAAATTTGGCCACAGTATGAAATTTATACCATTTGATATACTTATTAATGTCATTAGATGTATTCACTGATACCCGTAAATGTATTAACAAATACCATAACATTTTACACTTTTATTTCAGTTTAAGTTTGATTGTATCAGTGAATAAATCTAAGGATATTAATTTCATGACAAAAACTTGTATGAACCCGAGTTCACGGTGATCCCGGGTTATCAATTATCACTGTCATGTGTATACACTATCACTGTTATATATATTCATTATCACTGTTATGCATATAAACTATCACTGTTAAAAAATTAAGTATATTTTTATAACAGTCATAGTAAATATGAATAACAGTGATAGTGATTACACATAAAAGTGATACGAGTTCATGTGAACTCGAATTCACAAGAGACCTACTCTTTCTTCATACTATAAAACTTGTTCACAGTGAGATTTTGTATTCTCATAAATTCTTGCAGCTAAGCCCGTTTTGTGTGTAACTTTGTTCAGTATGTTAGTTGCAATGGCTGCGTGAACATGACAAAGTGTCCACGGGAGATTGAAGAGATTGAGGGTGTGATGGCCGGTTCGCCGTGGCCGATTAACACCACGACTGTTCTTCCTCTCGTTTCCAAAAATTAATCTTGGCCTTCTCTCGTCTCTAATTTACCCTTATGTTTGGTGTCATGATTTCTTGTAAGATCGCCTCCTAATTATTCATGATTTGCTAGTTACAATTTGACATTTAAAAGTGAGTTTCGCCATGAATCGACCTTTTTCTTTTTTCTTTTTTGTTAGCACCATGAATTTACCTAATTTTATTCACTTTAGAATCTTTGATTTTAGTGGCGTTTCCTCTTTTACCAATCATGGTAATAAATTGCATTCGTAAGTCTGGCCTAGTTATAAAATTGTCTTATGTTTTATATACATCAATTTTACCGTAAAAATAATTTTAACTATTTAAAAATATACTTAAATTGCACTATATATTTGATATAAAAAGAATTACTCTAGACTTTTTAAGACTGTTCATGGCATTTGACGGTCATCGGGTGGTAAACTGCTGTCAAGCGCCTAGACCGCCGACAAAGTTTATTTCAAATTTTTAATATTTTTTCTATTAATGTTAAATTTTTTTAAAATATATATTAATAAAAATTAAATATTATACGATGAATTATAAATTTAAAATATAGTTAATGATCAAATACATTTTTCATAAAATATTAAAATTTATCATAATATGGTATTGTTTAATTTCTAATGAAATAAAAAAATAGTAAAATGTATAGTACGGACAAATTATGAAGTACTTCAATTAAATTTTTATTTTTTAGTAATTTAGTTACTATTTTTTTTTTTATTTAGTTTTTAACAAGAAATAATTTTTTTTAAATGAGTAATGGTTGCCTATGCGGCATCAATTGTGTATGCCAATTTTTTTTTGGTGATTCGTGGCTGCTATTTACACCACTGGAAATTTCATAGATTTGCTAAGGAATACGGTGATATACATTCATAATGATCTCAAAAGTACATTTTAATGACAATGATTAGTGTTGTAGCATTGGGTCACAGACCCAATACAACTGATGTCAGGACCAATCCCTCAAGGCCTGTAAAAAGACTTGAAATGACTGTGGCATGACTTTCGAGCGGATGACACCACAGGATAAGGGTACCATGTCAACATTGTCTAGACTGAACGAGACCCCATGAGATCAAGTGCAAGCTCCCGATGACGTCACACGACATCACCCAACGTCGACAGGTCGCGATCAGCATCGCTTCAAGCCCGCGAGGCCCGAACGAGATTAGGTCAGAGACCTCAGCCTCAATGACGGGGTTCCCTGATCCAGCCAAGAGACAAGATCTAGCCATATATGTCATGCATTAAATGTATCAGACTCCATAAATGGCAGGACATGGTCTGTATTAGGAAAGATTTGACCTAGAGATTGTGTTTGTAGGCTGAGTTGTGAATTTCTTATTGGCATAGTCTAACCTGCTAGTTAAGATTTTGCGGCCAAATTGGTACTGGCTCAATCTTGACATTAAATATCTTATTCAACAAGATACTATGACAACAACAAAAATATTACTATGTAACTATAAATAAAGTCATTTAAGGCCCATAAATGTATCTGAAAAAGAATACTTCAAATCCAAGCTCTGCAAGACAGACTTGATATATACTCTTGCATTTAATCTCCAATCATATCTCTCTCTCTCTCTCTCTCTATATATATAAGAAGTGAAGAGAGAGAAAAAAGTAATGTTCATTTGAGCAAATGTAATTCATTTGCTTTGTGGTGCAATAGTGAAACACACTCTCCAATAAATAGAGTGAATTAATTTTACTTTTCTTTTCTTTTTCGTTTGTAACTTTGCATCAATAATTTCAATTTTAAAAAAATCTATATATATATATATATATAAACACAATAGTACTTCTAAATATAGCCATGCAATTTTCTCACCTAATTTTCTTTCTACTTATAGAAAATAATATTTTAACAATTTGTTTAATCATAATTATCTTTCTTGAAAATATGCATGAAAAAGTATCTGTAAAAATTGGCCTATAGTGTTAAACGTTTCCCAGCACACGTCAGCTGTCAATGCTCCTGCACAGACAGCTTTCCAAAATTTGTTTATTCTTTTAATTATTTTATTTAATTATCATTTATTTATTATTTTTAAATTTCAACTGTCGAAAAACTACGTAATTGACATGTCTAATTTTAAAAAATCATTAGTCCTTTTTTTGTACTTTTTAATTATTATTTCAGTCATCTTTGAATTTTTTAATTGAATTATTTGATTGGAAATGCATCTTATTAAAAAAGTGACAATCTCTATTAAATTTATTTATTTTGCATTTGTATTTAGTATTTTATTTAAATATGCATGGCCATAATATGATTAGTCCTGTAGCTTATTTATCAAAACTAAAAACATTAAAAAGATGAATTGTATTTTAAAAATAAAATTAAAAATATCATTAATTTTTTCATATCGATCTATATTAATGTAAAAGTAGATGATGGTAAAATTATCTTAAAAGAGAGAACTCCATATCTTAATAGTTCTTTTTACATTTGTCTCACTCACGTTATTAAAGTTTGATAATTTGACATACATAAAAAATTATAAATTTTCAATCTAAACAATGAATTAATTAATGTTGAATATATAAATGTTGTATTTTTAAAACAATTTATTTTTATTCTATAATTTTAAAAAAAATAGATCATTTTTAAAAATTTGGTATTATATATGAGTTTAGTGTAGAACAAAATATAATATTATTAATTTAATAATAATGAGATACTTACATATATAATATCTTTAAATGAAAAATAGTATGTTAAGAAAAAATAATAATGATTTAAAGATTTGTGTACATGAACAAAATAACTTTAATTTAACTTATTTTTACAAAATTTCACATTAAAATATTGATATTCGTATCGTGCATCGCACGGGAGAAATACTAGTTCTAATCTAAAATCTCTTTTGAACACATTATATATCAATTAATTGTCTTTGAATTATTAATTTTAATTCAACATATATATTGCACATTTAAAAGTAAAATTCAAATTTAAAGTATTTATTTTATTATTTTAAAGAGTTTATTTATTAACATTTAAAGTGGTTATTATATCAATATTATTTTGTTAAGTTTTAAAATCATTTCATGAAATTTGTACATAACTTAGAATTATATGAATAATTAAATAAATATAATGCATCTATATATTTCCATATTAATAAAAATTAATAGTAACATAAGTTAATTAAATCAATTGCTAGATGGATCAAACAAATTTAATTTTTAAATTTGTATTATAATTTATATTACTACACTACCTTGCATTTAAGATTTAATATTTAGTTTATGCCTCGTACGGAAGAATTACTAGTTCTTCATTAATATTAGTTATTAAAATCCTTAAACAGCCCCCGCATTCAATACCACTCGTTGATGAAAGGAATTAACTCCAATGATTGAAGAACAATTAAAGTATAAACAAGCTGAAGTACAAGGTGCTCGTCAGCTTGCTCGCCCAAGCCCTGGGTGACGAAGCAATAAGCTCACGTGGCCAAGTCCAAGTTGCTCACCCGGCTGCTCGCCAACTTGCTCGCCTAAGCCCTGGAGAAGCGAGGCAACAAGCCTACTTGGCAAGGACCAAGTTGCTCGCCTCATTGCTAGCCACATTGCTCGCCGTTCTGCTCGCCCGGCTCAGTAGTGGCGAGGCAACAAGCTATGAAGCCAAGCCCAAGCTGCTCGCCTCGTTGCTCGCCACTCTGCTCGCCAGCCTGTTCGCCTGACTCAGAGGTGGCGAGGCACCAAGCCACGAGGCCAAGCCTAATGTGTTCGCCCCACTGCTCGCCACGCTGCTCGCCGGCCTGCTCGTCTTTCGCTCCCAGAAATAAAGACACAGAGATGTCCAAGAGCTTACAAGGAGTGCGTAGGTCGGTTAGGTTAAAGTTAGTGGAGCAAGTGGCCAAGAAGATGACAAGTGGAGGACACTTGTCACCTCCAGAGGCCATGTGGCTTAAAATTGTGCCACCTCACCCTCAAAAGGATATAAATACCTGTAATAACCTCATTTGTAGGGGATCTGAAATTTTACATACAAGAAACATCTTTATAATATTTCTCTCTCTAAATTCTCTCTACAATTCATAATATAACAACTATATTATTATCTTTGATTATTGATTGAGTGATTCCATAAGACTGTTAGCCACATAAATCTTTGATTACAAGAATTGCTCAACACCACTGATTGGTGGATCCACTAACAACAATTGGCGCTAGAAGGAGGGTATAAAATCCCAGCATTCAAAAACCCACCTGAAAAATCTTGAAGAACACTCACTATTCTTCAAGAGAATCTTCATATCTTCATCCAACTTTCCCAGTCATTTCTAGTCGAAAATCATGGGAACCTCACCTACATACAATCATCATCCCGGTCTCAAGCACGACTGATCAAACCACCCTCGTTGTAGACGAAACTGCTCAGTTCATGCCGGAGCAACAGAACCTGCTGACAGCAGCAGTAAAAACCACTCCCATTCAGAATACAAGAGACATTCCTTTCATGCAGCAGTTTGAGACTCCGGAGCAGATGGATGCTACGATTGTCGCCCAAAGCTCACAAGTCCCATGCAAGAAGACCTACAACCGCAAGAAGGAACTCAAGCAGCGGAGGCAATAGCAAGTGATGGAGTGCAATCTCGCATACTAGAGCACTCACATGAATAGTCAATCTCGAGCCATCCCATGTTCACTCGCCTGGGGGCTAATTATCTTGGTCATGTGACCGTAAGGTCACATATGATAGCGTTGTTTGTAGGATTTCTTAAAGAAACAAAAGAGGGTATGTTCTATAGTCCCAAAGATCAAAGGATCATGATCAACACACATACCAAGTTCTTGGAAGAAGAATATGTTAATAACCTGATCACATGGCGAGCTGGGAAAAAGGAGAGACAATAGGACGAGAAAGGAGACGATCCAAGAAGCCAAATAGAGCTAAGAAGATAGCTCGCGAAGGAAGGTTGAGAGACGCATCGATGACCGAGAAGCACCTGGCTAAAGTAGACGAGAAGCGAGAAGACTTAGAAGCTGGCATAAGGTCGAGAAGAGATGAAACTTAGATAACCATATGAGAGGTGATCCCTCCCCGGACATGATTGAGAAGTGGGAAGAATATATCTACTCCGGGAGTTTTGAGATTTGATATGACAGGATATTGGTCCCAAAACGAGTCTGAATCAATGTATGGGGGGGGGAATACACTGATAACAACTTTTTTCTTTTTCAGGAAATACCCCTCAGGAATTCAGTCAGTTAGAAACTGAGAATACTCACTGAGACTTAGTCCTGAGGAGTGAAAGACTCATGAACCAGATAAAACAGAATCCTGAAATGTGCTCAGAGTGAGCTCAGAAAAGATAACCCACCTACTGACTGCTGAGAAGCTGGTCAGTTGGATAGCTATCTAATGAAGATTTTCAGTGCGAAAGTGTGAGCCCTAGATTATACTCGTTTTAGTGTTTTCCTGAAAGTGTTTTAGCTTTGTTACTGAAAGGTGGTTAAGGGACTCAGGTTCAGGAAGATTGATTCTTCATGAGTTTCAAAACAATGTTGAATGTTTTCCTGATCTAAATGATATGACAGTTAAGAATGCAGACAAAGTAAATCAACACACAGATATTTTTACGTGATTCAGAGACTCAAGCTCCTACTTCCACAACCTAATTTAACAGGAGCAATCCACTTTTAGGATTGGATCTTGTTTTTATACGTGCCAAGGTGCATGAGCAGTATCCTTCCTCTCTAAGGAATTCAACCCCTGAGTGATTTTATAAGTCCCAGTCCTTCCCACTTGACCAACTCACAAACTTGAGTGGTTTAGCTTTCAATTTTCCAACTAAGGTGTGATAACTCTTATAAATAAATCTATGCTAAGGATTGGGTTATCACTCTAAGCTAAATACATAAAGTTTTCTATCAACAATAGGGAAATTTAATTGCAGAGTGTTAAGAACTTGAATACTTTGAGCGTTTGAAACTTTGGTTAATCTCGACTTCATAATTTCCCGTAACGCAAGGACTTCTGTATTTATAGGGAGATTTGTAATAGATCTGTTGGAGGAGATCAAAACAAATCTTCCTATTTTAGGTAGGTGGCAGCCTAGGGTTGTACATTTTACTTTTCACCATACTTGTTCAGGTGAAAGTCATCTGGCGCCGTCTGCGGACTGTGGCACATTTAATGCGAAGGTTAGCTCCATGCACATGTGTCGTCGTCTCACAGACTGCTTTTCAAATGGCTAGTTGTTGACATGACTTTATGCTTCATAGTACATTAATTACTCCGAGTAAGTTGTAATTAAACTCATGTATAAATGTTTGTCTTCATTGGAGTCTGACATTCCTTTTGTCCTGTCATTTAGCATAAGTGCTAAGTCTCAAAGCATTAGTAACTTTTTCTGTTAGGACTTACAAGTGTCTGTAGGATGAACACTCAGCTCGATTACTCAGGTTACTTCCACCTTCACTTCATAGGTTCTGTCCTGAGTGCGCTTAGTACACTCAGTAGAAACATTATCAGTGGAATTCCTCAGGATTGCTTCATTCTCAAGATCGATCTTCTCAGCATCGATCTCCTCAGGAACTTCTTCTCAAGATCTTCTCTGGATCTCAGCTTCAGGACAGATACTTGAACTTGATCTTTAATGTGCATACTGTCCTTAGGAATAACTCTTCCAGTTCAATCTTCAGGACGTCTCCTTCTGACTTCAATCTTCAGGTTGGTTCCCTATGAACTAAATATTCGTGAATATAAAATAAGTCTAATCCTATCCTGAACTATTCCTGAATTCTATACAATCCTGAATTCTGTACTTAGGCATTTCATCTTTTCAGACTAAGTGGTTTTGGGATCTAAATCAAAACCCAGTTAATATCCCAACAATTTCCCCATTTTTGATGATGCCAAAACCTTATCTATCCAAACTAATTAGACCTGAAAAGATTACCTCTAACACTTGAGGTTACTTAGTCTATAAGATGAAAACACAGAAAGGTCAGTACAGTTCTTGATAAGAATGCAGAAAGTAAATAAGGAAACAACGAGACGTTGTCTTAGGAATGTAATAGTTTCATTGATATAGGAAGTTAAGTACATGAGTTCCTGAACTATTACAAATAAGTTTCTTGACTTCTACTCATCATCATCCCACCTATCTAAGGGTATCGTACTTGTTCAGCACTCGGGGGGTGATGGCGTTGATCCTTCTTTCATCATTCAAGGAGTTAGTGGCCCTGACAATCCTACCGATTTCCTCCTGA
The DNA here is from genome assembly GCA_026898435.1 of Prunella vulgaris. Lineage (NCBI taxonomy): Eukaryota > Viridiplantae > Streptophyta > Magnoliopsida > Lamiales > Lamiaceae > Prunella > Prunella vulgaris. Next base: position 155,784 of record JAPKLY010000309.1, read on the forward strand.
ATCTTCATCCTGTCCAGCTAATAGAACATTCCGATAATCAGAGGCATGTACTTCATATTCTTAGGCACTTTAATTTGAACTCCTTTCTTATCAGCCAAGAGCATGATATCACTCCAGATTTCAGGATGTTTAAGGGCCATCCAGTTGTGGAAGGTGGTCTTCTAGTCTCCCAAGAGTCGTCCTGTTAGGATATTCTTGTTAGATATTTTGATGATATGATAAACCAATCAGCTTGTTATAAGACCAGCTGAACATGTTAGTCGGCTGATGATTAGTTAGGATTAGATAGGTTTTAGTAAGGGGGAATCAACCTTGCTGCCTAGAAGATCCGAAGCTTTCATAGAGAAGAAGACCAGCTAAGGCCTTGAGGACTTAGCTGATTCTAGAAGATAGAAGACTTGAGCAGCTGACACTGGTCATCTGGAGCAGTACATCAGAAGAGTCAGATCAGCTGATATCAGAATATCAGCTGAGCACGTCGCAGACAAGACAAGGACCAAGGACCTTATTCCAGAAGCAAAGTTCAAGATACCAGCTGAGGAGCACCAGCAGACTTGCACATCAGTTGAGGTCAAAGTTACCAGCTGAGGTGCACCAGCAGACTTGCACATCAGCTGAGGTTCCAATATCAACAGACCGATACACCAGCTGAGAAGACAGATCAGCTGAGATCTTGTGCTCCACCCAGATTCTATGGAATGACTTTAAGGGTTGACTTGCGACAAAGAAGAGATTCCCAGAATAGAAGATCAATCAATCAAGGGGACAAACTTGATTGATTGGAGGATCGTGAAGATTTCTGGGAATCAAGAAGGAGATTCAATCAATATAAATGATTGATTGATTCCCAAATTATAGGATCTCAGATCTCTAGTCAATTCCAACGGCTAGTTGATTTGGACCTATAAATAAGAGTTCCAGTTAAGATTTCAGATATAGACTTACACGCGTTTAAAGCTTACCGAAACTCTGTCAAAATTTTCACTTGTACTCAAACCCCATTACTCGATATTTATTCTTTGTAAGCTTTGTAGAAGCTGTAAGAAGTCGATTGCTTTTAAGCATAGACATTTTGTAAGAGAGTAGTACTCTCAACGTTGTGAGTGAGTGAGAAGATAGTGGAGAGACCCACAAGTCCAGTTGGATTGTGGAGAGTGGAGTAGGACCTTTTGTCCGAACCACTATAAATCTTTGTGTCTCGTGTTCTTTCTTTTCTGTTCTTTATTTGTGCACTAATCACTTAACAGGTTTTCATTAAAACTTATCCGCACTCTTACACAACACACATTTTCAAAACCAGACTGTCTCAAATAGTATGCTGTTTTTAAAATAAGCCTACAATTGGAAAAAGTTTTTGGAACTACTCAAGTCTATTCAACCCCCCCTTCTAGACTTGAATTAGTGTTTCTAACTCTAAAACCTGCCTTTGGGACCAACAAGTGGTATAAGAGTTGTGTGTCCAAAAGACCACAGCCTGAGAAAGCTTTTGGTGGTCACCTGGACAGATCCCTGAAAACCGTTTTTGAAAAACTTGTGTGCATTTAATCTAACCACTTGCAGATATGGCCTCCTACAAGAAGAGTGGATCCAAGACGAGGAAGCTGCCTGAATTTTCCATGGAAGACTATGACTACTGGAAGTTCAGTATGGAGAATCATCTTGGAGCCATTCATGATAGGATGCTGGATGTTCTGGAGGAAGGGCCAATAAAATTCTACTGGGAAGCAGTAAGTGATGGCAAGACTCCAGAAGCTGAGATCAGCGAGAGAAGGAAGTCAGAGAAGAAGAAGAGTGAACTAAATAATGCTGAAAGAAAACTCTTCAATCTAGATCAAGTGGTTAGAACGGAAATTATTGAGACACTGTCAAAAGAGTACATCGAGAAGATCAAGACCTGCAAGACAGCTAAAGAGATGTGGGAGAAACTCTCTTTAATGTGTGAAGGGACTGATCAGATAAAGGAGAATAAGCTTCAAGCTGTTCTTCACACTTTTGACACATTCAAGATGAAAGCTGATGAGACAATTGATCAGCTTGATATGAGATTAACAAACATCTTGAATAAGGGAAGCTCCTTAGGAAAGGAATACTCGGAGAAGGAGATCAACAACAAAATTCTGAGATCTCTCACTCCCAGATGGAGAGTGAAGGTGATTGTGATCAAGGAGACAAAATTTATCTGAAATGAGTCATCATACACTTTTATCTCATCTGAAGGCACATGAGTTCGATATTCAAGAAAAAGACCAAAAAGATGAGACTCCAACTTCATCAGTACAAAGAATGTTGCATTCTCTGATGCAGCTGATAGTCAAGAGAAGTCCTCTACTCCAGAGGACATGAGCTTAAAGGAGCAACTTGCTTTGCTAACCAAGAAGTTTGACAAGATGTCAAACAAGTTCCAGAAATACAGATCCCATTGGAAGAAGAACAAGGGTGATTCTTCCAGGAGATACCAGAAGTCATCTGATTCCAGAAGACCATCAGATGAGCAGGAGACCAGATACAAGTCTCCAGAGAGAAGGAGAGAACCAAGTCCCAGGAGAGGAGGAGATGGTGTGTGCTATTCTTGCAACAAGCCAGGGCATTACAGCTATGATTGTCCCCAGCTTACACCAAGGGAGAGAGAAGAGAAGAGGATCAAGAGAGATCGCAGATTTGCTGATAAGAGAGCTCTGCTGGCAGAGGAGGAGAAGCAGGACATCAGATCATCCTCATCTTCATCTGATTTTGAGTCAGAGGAAGACATTTGCCTTATGGCTAAGGTAGAAGAGGTAAATTCTCCTACCCCCTCTGTTAGCTCATCTTGCTCTTCTACCTATTCTATGGAGTCAGATATACACAAGTTGTTATTTGATCTTCAATCCTCCTTAAAAGTTTGCTCTAAGCTGGAAGAGGAGAACTCTAGTCTGAAAGCTGAAGTTCAAATCTTGAGACAGGATCTGGAAAGAGCTAGACTGCCAGTGATATCTTATGACTCACATGCTAACAAGTCTGCTGACTTAATAGCAAAATGTGAGGAACAGGAGAAACTGATAGAAAAGTTGCTTTCTGAGAACACTGTCTTGAGTGAAGAACATAATCGACTGACAGCTAAGTTCGATGAACTCTTCAAGCAGAACGAACTGACAATTAAAAATTCACAGCAACTTCAGCTGAAAGTGGACCAGCTGACTAAGGCAAAAAATGTTGTGTCTGAAATAGCTGAGTCCTCACAAACTGTGAATGACAAAAGGGGTCTTGGTTATCCTAAACCCAAACCACAAAAGAAGAAGAAAGGTGACAGTGGGTTAATTAGGGATCCTCAGAAGGGTAAAGGGCCAGCTGAGCCTGCATCTGTATCAGAAGGGCAAAAGAGCAGAGAGACAGAAAAGGTCCCAGCTGGACAGAAGAGCTCTAAAGCTCAGAAGTCTGCTGGAGATCACAAGGTTCCAGCAGAGCAGAAGAGTACTAAAACTCAGAAGCCTGTTGATAACCAACATAAGTTTAAAGCTCAGAAGCCCCAAGACCAGAAGAGGCATCCAAGTCATAGCTCTGCTAAGACAAGGAGACCTCAGCAGAATCAGTAGAGGAATGATAAGTCTGGGCCATCTCAGCAGAGTAAGCCCAAGCGAAACAGACCTCAGCCCTGGGTTACATTTAACGTAACCAAAGTAGGCAAACCTTCACCGGCTAAAGTATATGAGCCATTCAGAGGTTCAAGCCGAAACTACCCTTTTGAGCAGCCCACCTACAAGCCTGCTATTATCACTCATCGCCCTAGAAGAGATCCTCTGAGGGAGATGATCTTTGTGGACAAGTATGGTAGAAGGTTAAGATCTCCTATACCTCATAAGGATGATCTCTACCTGTGGATCCAGAAAGTTGATACTAACCAATCAGGACCCAATGTAAGGGTACCTAAAGCCTGATTTTTTATTTCAGGCAAGCTCTAGCCCAATTGAGAGAGGAGAAGCCAAGAACCACGTCTAGTACATTGATAGTGGATGCTCAAAGCATATGACGTTTGAAAAGCATCTCCTCCAGGACTTTGTGACGCTTGATGGGCCTAGAGTTGTGTTTGGTGACAACAATTTTGGAGTCACCAGAGGAGTTGACACCCTGCTGATCAAAGGAACAAGAGTTGAAGAAGTCTACTATGTAGAAGGGCTGATGCACAATCTTCTGTCAGTATCCCAATTTGTGACAAGGGATATTCAGTAAGATTCTCTAAAAACTCTTGCCTTGTTATTAACGATTTAAATGAGCAGGTGGTACTAACTGGCCTCAGAAGAGGTAATATGTATCTTGCAGATTTTGCAAGTTGTCCAGCTGACTCATGCTTGGTTGCTAAAAGCTCCACAGAGATCAGCTGGCTCTGGCACAAGAGATTAGGTCATCTTAACTTTAAGACTCTCAACAAGGGTGCAAGAAAGGGTCTAGTCAGAGGACTTCCAAATGAGGTGTTTGCATCTGATCAGAAGTGTGATGCCTGTCAGATAGGGAAGCAGACCAAAGCCTCATTCAAGGTTGTGCAGAGTACTTCAACAACAAAATCACTCCAACTGCTTCATATGGATTTGTTTGGTCCAGTCTCACCTCTTAGCTTCAGTGGAAGGAAGTACACACTGGTGGTTGTTGATGATTATACAAGATTCACTTGGGTAGTGTTCTTGTTCAAGAAGAGTGAGACTATGATCAAGAAGCTGGAGTTGTTCAAGAGGATTCAGAAGGAGCTGGACCTCAGCATAGTCAGAATCATAAGTGATAAAGGTACTGAGTTTCTTAACTCTGTTGTTTCTGACTATTGCAGGGAAAATGGTATTCTGCATGAGACATCAGCTGCCAGAACACCTCAGCAGAATGGGTTAGCTAAGAGGAGGAATAGAACCCTCAAGGAGGCAGCAAGGACCATGTTAGCTGAATATCAGACTCCTCAAAGATTTTGGGCAGAAGCCATCAACACTGCTTGTTACATCCAAAATAGGTGTTTACCAGTCAAGAGACATGGCAAGACTCCTTATGAAATGTACAAAGGTAAATCTCCCAACCTTTCCCTTGTCCATATTTTTGGATGTATGTGTTTCATTCATGACAATGGAAAGACTAAGTTAAAGACTTTTGATGCTAAGGTTGCTGAAGGAATATTCTTAGGATATTCTGGAAGTAGCAAAGCTTATAGAGTCTTTAATAAGATCTCTCTTTGTGTGGATGAGACACCTCATGTTGTATTTGATGAATCTATTCATGAGCACAGCAAAGAGAAACTAGCAGATGAGATGGATCAACTGAATCTGTCAGACAAGCCAGATCTGATTAAGGTAGTGGTACCTAGGATTGAATCAGATTCAGATTCAGATGATGAGTCCAAGTCAGCTGATAAGCCTTCATCAGCACCAGATGATGGCACATTGACTCCTGACACTAACCAAGGGGGAATGTCAGACAGAACCCAAGAGGAGCAGACCATGGCACCTCAGAGGGGTAAAAAGAAGTTGTCTGACTTCCCAGCTGAGTAGATCTTAGGAGATCCAAGTATAGGTGTTCAGACCAGAAGAAAGCTAAACTTGGGTGCTCAGTTCAGCTGTTATGTGTCTCTGATAGAACCTAAGAATATTCATGAAGCTCTTGAAGATCCTAACTGGATTGTAGCTATGCAAGAGGAGCTAAATCAGTTTGCAAGACAAGAAGTTTGGTCTCTAGTTGAGAGACCCAAACATCAGAAGGTCATAGGCACTAAGTGGTTCTTCAAGAACAAGAAGGATGAAAATGATGTTGTGGTGAGAAACAAGGCAAGGCTAGTAGCCCAGGGGTATTCACAGTCAGAGGGGATTGACTATGATGAGACATTTGCTCCTGTGGCCAGACTAGAAGCCATCAGATTGTTTCTGGCCTATGCTGTTTTCAAAGGGTTCAAGGTATATCAAATGGATGTCAAATCAGTATTTTTGAATGGAATCCTGGCAGAAGAGGTTTATGTGGAACAACCACCAGGATTTGAAGTTGGTAACAAGGTCTATAGGTTGCAGAAAGCTTTATATGGACTTAAGCAGGCACCTAGGGCATGGTATGACACTCTATCACAGTTCCTGCTGGATAGTGGATTCAGCAAAGGAAAGATAGACAAGACTTTGTTTAGAAAAGAAGATGGAGATGATATCCTTTTGGTGTAGATCTATGTGGATGACATCATCTTCGGCTCCCCCAACAAGCAGATGTGTGATCAGTTTAGTAAGCTGATGACAAGCAAATTTGAGATGTCCATGATGGGGGAGATGACCTATTTCCTTGGACTTCAGGTGAAGCAGATGTCCAACGGAACTTTTATCAGCCAAGCTAAATATGCCAAGAACTTGATAGAAAAGTTTGGAATTAGTAGCAGCAGAGAAGCTAAGATTCCAATGATGGCAAACTTTAGCATGGATCCAGATGAGGCTGGTGAGAAAGTGGATCAGCCACAATACAGAGGACTTATTGGTTCTCTGATGTATCTCACTGCCAGCAGACCTGATATCAGCTTTACAGTAGGAGTATTTGCAAGATTTCAGGCAAAAAGAAATCTCATCTGGAAGCAGCTAAGAAGATTGTGAAGTATTTGAAGGGTACTTACAATCTAGGCCTCTGGTACCCAGCTGATGACAACTTTCAGCTGAGTGGGTATGCAGATTCTGACTATGGACGGTGCAAGATTGATAGGAAGTCAACTTCAGGCACATGTCAGTTTCTGGGAAGTAAGCTGATTTCTTGGTTTTCCAAGAAGCATACCTCAGTAGCTACTTCCACAACAGAGGCTGAGTACATGGCTGCTGGTAGCTGCTGCTCTCAGCTGCTCTGGATCAGACAACAGCTGAGAGACTACCATGTGATCACAGAAGAGATACCCATCTTCTGTGATAGCACAAGTGCAATAGCCATTACTCAGAATCCAGTTCTCCATACCAGATGTAAGCATGTGGACATAAGACATCATTTTCTTAGAGACCATGCTGAGAAGGGGGACATCAGGATGGAGAAGATCCATACAGAGAAGCAGAGAGCAGATGTTCTTACCAAGCCTTTAGCAGATGTAAGATTCAGAGAATTAGTAGCAGAGTTAGGAATGGTAGATGGAGGAGCAGTTCTTTAGTAATGGAGAAAAAGGTATTCTAGATAGTCAACTGGAAATCAGCTGAGGGGGAATCTGCTGAGGTAATCAGCTGATCTACATATCAGCTGATCTGGTATGTCTCTTTATTCTTTCGTGTTCTTTTCCTATCTTGTTATTTCTAACTTGATTCAGGTATAAGTCATGAGAGTCAGACAAGGCCACTTCACCTCAGCTGATCCATGTCAGCTGACTTAGAGGACCCAGATGAGCAGAAAAGGTTTTACTGAAGGATTCTTCTTATCAGCTGATCTTGCCACGTCAGCTACTCGATAAGTATACTCCTTTTATGTTTTTAAAATTAATGTTTTTAAAATCTTTTCAAAAAATTTGATAAATCCCTAATTTCTAAAATTATTTTTAGAAAATTGGCAATCAAATCTTTTTACTTTAAAAAATTTAGGGATTTATTACATTTTCCAAAATTCGATGTCAGTGGTAATTAATTTCTCACCGCCCAAATTACATCACAAAAGTTTTTAATCATTACCTTTTACCAAAAGGTGGAATTTTTGGCGGTCAAAAACCATTTTCGAAACCTGACACCCACACATCACCCCTATAATTCTCAAAGGTCATTTAATCTGGACCATTGATTTATGTGATACAATATACCAATCCACGATCTAAATTGATCGGTTTTATTTTGGAAAAACTGCTCATCTCCTCCAATTTCTATAAATACCTTTTAACACTCGTTCTAAAAACCTTTCCGCTCTGAAATCTTTCTATCTCTCTATTCTCTTGTCTACAAATTTTCTCTGTTCCTCTAATATTTGTGTTGAAGCTATGGATGATAATGCGATGAAGAAGATGCTCGAGAAGATGTATGCTGAGATGTGTGTCAATTTTGAGACGACACGGGTTCCAGAGATTAGGGAGATTCTGGATATGCTTCAATCTCATAATCTGAGGACATTCATCTCAATGACGCCACCACTCTACAAGACCCTGAACTACTACGCCTTTCATTTCTTGCTTAAGGCACAGTTCAGTGAGAACTCGGTTGGATCCCTTGTGGATGGGTTGCCCATAGTTTTGTCCAAAGATGTTGCTGCTGGGATCTTTGGGCTTTCATCCACTGGTGTTCTTCCCCACACCTACAAGGAATCGAAACACCTTATTACGTTCCAGATGATGGCGAGAAGTAGTCAGAGGAACAAGACCTCAAATTTGAAAAAGAATATGCTGAGGAGAAGGTATCATTTTCTGATGGATGTTGTGAACAAGGTCATCCTTGCAGAGCAGGGGAGCTTGGATTCCTTGACCAAACTTCGCCTAAGTGTGGCTCGCACAATTCTTGATGCAGTTCAAGCAGACTAGGTGAGTTTGCTGTGGTTTCGCTTGGAGCAGGAGTCCAAGAGATGTGTTGCTGAAGTTGTGAACGGCCAGCAGATCTACAAGCTGAAATCCAAATGTTCTATGGCTATCAAGATTACTATAATCTTGAGACATCTGCTGCCAGAGCACAAATGGAAAGGGGAATGGATTGTTGATTACAATCACCCCAAGTTCCTAAGGGGAAGCAATCTTGAGGTACTGGGAGATGCAGATTCAGATTCGGCAGCTGATCCAGCACTAGTTGCTCCAGGTCCTTCTGCTGGTACTGGAAGGAAGCAGAAGAGAAAGGCTTCAAAGCCTGCTGGGGGGAGTAAGAAGGGTAAGAAGTCCAAGAGGGACGTTACCCCTGTTCAAAGGAAGCTGTCCTTTGATTCAGATGATGAGGATGACACTGCTCCAAACCTCTACACACTCCACACCCCGAGCTGATCCTTCACCTACACAACTCCCAGCTGGCAATGAACCAGAGGAGGTAGATGCCTCTGGTGAGCCTTCAGCTGTTCCCCAATCTTCTCATCCTGAATTAATAAACTTAGACAACCCTACCTCCCCCACTGAAATTGCCCATCAAGCCAGATTATCTCACCATCGTTCAAAAGGGCCTCTTGAACGAGGGATGATCATTACTGCCCTAGCCTACCTTGTTCTATATATCCCAGAGCTAAACCCTTACCCAGGTGACCAAGACCTGCTAGCTGATGGTCTCGCATGGGCTAAAGAGAGAGAGGGCCCAGTTACATTCTTCTTGGAATTGGTCTAGGAGATGGGTGAAGCTGCCTTCACCACATGGGAAGAAATTCTGATGGATGCCTTGGAGGTTAAGGCACCATCCCAGTTGACCTCGCCTGAAGGTCTTCGGAAGGTTGCACGGGCTTTGCTGCTCAAAGATGGAGTAGCTCTGGATTGCCCTGAAACGGTGGATTATGAGTTCATCCCTCCAGCAGAGGACTTCTCCATATCTCATGTTGACCAGGTGACTCCTGATATTTTAAATACAATGAAAGAGTATTTTGATGATCATATCAGGGAGGTCAAGGCCACTCTGCTGGCGGCCAAGTCTGCTGCTCCTTCTCTTATTGAGAAGCATGTCCACCAACTGTTGTTGGACTATAGAAACAAGCTGCAGGATGCTCTTGAAGATGGCTTATATATTACAAGGAAGGAGCTCTTCTTCTCCCGGAAAAGGATTGAACAAACGGTTAGGCTTTTCTTGATGATGCCACTGCTTCTTTCTCTGCTGAGTCTGAGAAGATTAGGCTGCTGACAGCTAATCTGGAGAAAGAAGTAGCAGACTGCAAGACTGATCAGGCAGACCTCAGAGCTGTTGTTGATAAGATCCCTGCTCCACTTCCCTCTTCGTCTGTTTTTGATGATATCAAAAAGGGGGAAGAAAAGAACTCAGCTGATATTTGTTGGGAAATCCCTTATGTTTTGATGACATTAAAACCAGCTGACCTTGGGAAGTCAACTGGTGTCAGATCAGACCAGCTGAGGATGGTCAGTAGAGGAGAAAGTCAGCTGAGGTGAAAGTCTTCAGTTGATGTCAGGTCAGTTGATGTCAGATCAGCTGAGGTACAGAAATCAGCAGAGGACCACCCAGATCAGCTGATATCAGATCAGCTGAGACCAGGTCAGCTGAGTCAAATCAGCTGAGGTCAGACCAGCTGAGGTGCAAAAATCAGACGAGGTCATATCAACAGAGGAGCACCCAGATCAGCTGAGAAACGTTCAGGACGGCTATGACTCAACATACCAGCTGAGCCCTGAACATATCAGACGAGGACCACCAGCAGCAGCTGAAGTCGTCTGAAGCAGTTGCATAGAAGTTCTATTTACAAAAAGTCAATAATGTCAAGAGGACAAGATCACAGCAACGACTAGATGATTTCCAGAATCATAGGCAATCAATCAAGTCAAATCAGAT
>JAPKLY010000309.1:166181-197186 GCA_026898435.1 Prunella vulgaris
ATCTCTAGTCAATTCCAACGGCTAGTTGATTTGGACCTATAAATAAGAGTTCCAGTGAAGATTTCAGATATAGAAATACATGCGTTTAAAGCTTGCCGAAACTCTGTCAAAATTTTCACTCGTACTCAAACCCCATTACTCGATATTTATTCTTTGTAAGCTTTGTAGAAGCTGTAAGAAGTCGATTGCTTTTAAGCATAGACATTTTGTAAGAGAGTAGTACTCTCAACGTTGTGAGTGAGTGAGTGAGAAGATAGTGGAGAGACCCACAAGTCCAGTTGGATTGTGGAGAGTGGAGTAGGACCTTTTGTCCGAACCACTATAAATCTTTGTGTCTCGTGTTCTTTCTTTTCTGTTCTTTATTTGTGCACTAATCGCTTAACAGGTTTTCATTAAAACGTTTCCGCACTCTTACACAGCGCACATTTTCAAAACCAGACTGTCTCAAATAGTCTGCTGTTTTTAAAATAAGCCTACAATTGGAAAAAGTTTTTTGGAACTACTCAAGTCTATTCAACCCCCCTTCTAGACTTGAATAAGTGTTTCTAACTCTAAAACCTGCCTTTGGGACCAACACGTCCCATTGCCCGACAACATAGAAAGTTCTACGTAGTCCTTCTTTAGTAGCAGCCACTTCTCATTCAGCACTTTGGGCACGAACTCGTTCACATGCTCTCGGAGGATCGGCCCTGGCTCCTAAGCATCCTTCTTTTGAGTCAGTCTCCTCCTCGAATCTCTTGCCTCACCCTTCTTCCTTTTCTTCTGAACCTGTTCAGCAAGGACCTCCACTGTGCCCTTGAGCTTTTCAATTTGAGTTCCCCGAGAAATTAATTTCAATTCAGCCTGAAGAGCCAAGCGCCCAGTCTTGCTCTACCTTACCGAATCATCTCCAGGGTGAAGAGCTTCCTCCATCTCTTCTAAAACCTTAGGGACAGTCGCTTGCCTCTGCTTCTTCTGAGGTGCGAACTCAGGTTCAGTAGCTACTTATTTTCTCTTCTGATTAGGCTTCTGAGCTCTCTTCTTCTTTCTTTCCCCCTTTTTAGCATCATCACCTTCAGTGTGCTTCTTTGCCAAATCGGTGATTGCGACTCCATGGAAGTCAGCCTGATCAGACAAGATCTTCACCTTTTTCTCAATCAGGTCAACCCTTTCCCCTCGAATAATATTCTCAGATTGAATGTCTTGAACTTCTGATTTCAGGGCGGTAAGAGAAGACTTTGTTTTCTCATAATCAACCCTGAGGTCAGTAACCCTCTTACTCCTGATCTCCTCACCCTTCTTCCATTCCTTGCTGAGTTCAGCAACCAACTTCTTTGCCTCATCAATGAAGACCTCAAGGGCTATCTTCCTTATTTTTGTCTCCTGAGCAGCCAACGATTCAGCAATGAGCTGCTCAGTCTGGGCTTTCAGTGCTGCCAACACAATGCTTCGCTAAGATTGAATCTCCAGGAGCTGCTCAGATACCTCCTCCCTGAGGTTGTCAATTTTGTCCTTGATCTCAGCAGACCTACAGCTCAACTTCTTAATTCCTGAGGCGTGGGAATTCAGCCTTTTGAATACTGTGGTTGCCAGTGGCTTGATATTCTTTCCAATCTTCCACACGTACTTCTTCGCCTTCTTCCCAACCTTAGAAGGTTTTTGAGCCGTTGGGGTCATTCCAGAAGCCTCAGCAACCCCGGCCCCATGAGTTCCTTCATTGGCCGGTGCAGGTTCCTCCTGACCTACTCCTTCAGCACCATCAACATCTGCTTCATCATTCTTACCCCCATGGTCAGATGACTTTGACATATCTTCAGTCCTTACGTCCTGCACTGAAGTACCTTCTTTAGGGATTCTTGTCTTAAGGACCCTAATGAAGTCATCATTTTTCAGGATGTGAGTGAATCATGTGACTCCAAATGCATCGCAAATTGCCTGTTCCTCCTCTTGAAGTGCAACCTAGCCCTTCTTCTCAGCTAAGATCGCCATCTCATGATATGTGGCCCGGCGAGTGTTGGCATACGTTCTGAACTGAATTACTTTTTCCCTAAAAGCACCAGAAAGAGCAGGAAGAAATCAACTTACAAAATGTACAATTCTTGGCGTTCAGTTCGAAGTCAGTGAAGGTTGACATGTCTGGGATGGGAAACATCCATTTTCCTATTCTTCTTCTTTTGACTCAGAGACGTTGAAGGTCTCTCTTTCCATGGGACAGTCAGGAAGATGAGCAGAAGGACCAGTCTTGTCCTTTGGTTTTGTCAGCACACTTAAGGGAATGGCATCATCGTTATCATCATTTTCCAAAGTGATGGGCTCCTCTTGAGTCCCCGCCTGAGTGCCTTCAGCAGCTAGCTCCTCATGAGCTTCCCCCTGAGTCTCAGCCTGTGTTTTCCCCTGAGCCTGCTCCTCCTCCTGAGCAACTACTGGCTCTTCAGGGACCTGGGCAGGTTTAGCAGTAGTAACTTCAGCAACAGCCGACTCAGTAGCAATATTTTCCTTAACCACCTCAGGTTCATGATCTCCTTCAGTGTCCTCATTAACAGCCCTCAGGACCTGATCAACCTTCAACTGAGACTTGGACTTCGAGCTTTTCTTCTTCCTGGGAACCTCAGACCCATAAGCGACTTCCTTCCCCTTGCTCCTGACATCCTTAGACACCGGATTCAGGCACTTCTTGACATCGGCATCATTTATAAAGATGACCAGTCTAGAGGGCAGGTCGGTGAAATCCTTGGCATCCACGTTCCCGTATGGAAGGCTCTGAAGCACCAGGGAGAGATGGGTGCCAAAGTGACGTTTGTTGGAGAAGATCACCTTATCATCTTTCTTCTCTATCTTGGCAAACTCTCCAGCAATCTTCTGGATGAAGAACTCCTCCCAGTCAACCTCAGCAAAATCTCCCAGTGCAGCAATTAAAGGGATCTTCGAGAGGGTGATTTGCTCAGTACCACCAACCAATCCCGTCACACTGGATACCACCACTTCGAAGAGTAGCTTGTACTCCCGCTTCAGAACTTTTTGTTCATTTTCAAGCTGAACTTCTCAGGCTTAGTGAGAAAGTAATCCAGAAAAGCCTGCTCTTCACCTTTTGTATAATCAGTAGGCATCTCCAGCCTATTTCTAGGTTCAGAGTGGGGGAGCTCGTAGATACTCATGTTGGTCCCTTATAAGTGGGGAAGGTCTAGAGGGGGGGTGAATAGACCTTCAAAGATAATTTTAAACTTTTTCAGAAATGGGATACTAGAACCTTCAAGTACATTCTATAAGTTTAAAACAATCAATCTACAAGTGTTATGGACCACAAATGTTACAATTGTAGACTATAGAAGTTTACAGCTTCAAAGTTACAAAAACTTTCAGAATAAAACTAACAACTTGTAGACAAAATCAGAGAGGTTTTCACACTTGAAAGTGTATTGAAAAACCTCTAAATATGCAGTGGAAATAAACTGTGTGTGTTAATGAAAAAGAATATGGACAAGTAAAATTAACAGCTGAGTGACTAAGGAGTCTACAACTGTAGATTTCAGTTCTTTGTGAAACACAAAGTTTTATGCAGTTCTTTAAAAAATAATGACGAATGTAACTGAATATAAATTTGCAATATACGAAGCAGTAAATAGATAAAGCAATGTAACTAGAACATAAGGTTTATAGTGGTTCAGAGTCTATGAAAAAGACCTCCTACATCCACTGTTACACCACTTAGGTGCTAAATTCACTAAGAAAAGATCACAAAGATCAATACAAGTAATTCCCCCTCAGAACTAGATCTCACAAAGATTTCTAATCTAAGTAAAAGAGAATACTTAACCTATTCACTCAGAATAAACAAAAAAACTCACTCAGAGTTTCAAACTAAAAACCTCACAAAGATATATCTACACAAAGTAGAATACAAATAATAAAAAGTCAGGGAACAACAACAAAAATGTGATTCTTTCTAAGAAATCCTAACCAACTATCTTATGAATCACAAGGGAAAATAATTTCTAATAAACTCTCTCAGAATTTATTGGTTGTAGACTTGCTCAGGATGAATGCTCTAGCTCAGGTTGTTGTTGTTGTTTCCTCTGATATCATCTTGTATTTATAGTGGAAGAGGTGTGTCTTATCCGTTAGAAATTCAAATTTGAATTCTGGATAAGGCTCCTCTTTCTCTCTATAAATTCCACACGTGTGAGGTGGTCCTCCTCCTTCACATAGAATAGTATTGGGTGTACTATTTGTCTTTATCCTCAGAATCTAGTTCAGCTTTGATTTTAATCTTCAATAATCTTTCAGACTTTAAGATAAAACCTTCCTTAAGTACTCTTTAGTGAGTGCAAGATTGCTTCACTAATCTGAGTTATAAGGGTCTTAGTAATCATTTTGAAAATAATCTTGTACTTTAATCTTCAAATGGTTTTCTCATCTGTAGGCTTCCTTGGACTTTACAACTTCAACTCCTGCAAACTCAAATCCGGTTGTAGGAACAACTTTACAACTGAAAGGTCTTCCTGGGCTATTTGATTCTAAGCTCTCCTCAGCAACCATTGATTTGTGATCTGACGCTCTCAAATCCCTCTTGGCTTTTCTATCCTCCATCTTTCGGGCGCTAAGCTTTGGACAATCATACTGATAATGCCCAGTCTTCTTGCAGTGGTAACACTGATCTGTATCACCTACATAAGGTTTAGAGTCAGTGTACCTCTTAATCTCAGGTTCTCTCTGGCTCCCTGAACTCCTCTAAGGTTTGGAGCTGGATCTCCTGAGCTCTCTATCATCCCTGCGCCGCTAAGGCTCCTCGTGATCACGCCTCGAATCTGAACCTCTTCTTTCTTCTCTCATACCTCTTTTTGTCCCTGTTATCATTATAAAACTTTTTATACCTGTCAAACCTGGAGTTGAGCTTCTCAAATCGTCTGGCCATCAGGCTGTACTCCTCAGCAAGCTCATCCTTGCTCAACTCCTTCAGCGAACGGGTAGAGGCCTCAGGTTCTGGGTTGGCCTTAAGAGCTATGTTATTCCCTTTCTCTGTAGTCCTCCTTTCATTGCTGTCTCCACTGGCCTCAACATTCTTCTTTCTCTTGTTGAGGTTGAATTCCAGAGCCTTTAGCTCTGAGAAGAGGTGAGCAGTTGTGACATTAGTTAGATCCTGAGTGTTCTTCAACATGATCACTCATGTGTCCCATCTTTCAAGGAGACAGTTCAGGATCTTGGAGGACACCTCCTTCCTAGGAATATTCTTCCCAAGGGTTGCCAATTCATTCATAAGTTTGATGAATCTGGACTCCATCTGGTGGATGGACTCATCCTCAAGCATTCTAAACGCTTCAAATTCTGGATCGCCATATCTCTGCGATTCTCCTTGATCTTTTCAGATCCGTCGCACATCTCAGCCAATGTGTCCCAGATTTCCTTGACCGTCTTAAGATGCATCAACCTCACTGGGTCCTCATAAGAAACAATATGGAGAATGATGTTCTTGGCAACACTATCGAGGCCAATTTGCTTGATCTGATCCGTGGTTAGTTTCTCTCTTTCAAGTGGCTCAAGACCAGTTGGGGGAGGAACATGGACATCACCCATCACTAGAAAAGTGGCTACTCTATCGGTCATGAACTTAATAGGACCTTTTTGTATGACCAGATACATCTGATCATGAATAGATTATAAATGTGCAAGTACCCTGAACTTCCAGTAGTCATAGTTGGCTACGGAGAACTCAGGGAGACTGCTCTCGAGTTGCTTGGAGGATACCATGTAATGCAATTATCAGAAAACACCTAAGATCTAGTTTAGTAGACCGCCAAAAGTTTCTCCTCAGAAACAATTGGTAATCAAAGTCAGTTGCCTTGCGAACCACTTCTCTGATACAACTTGTTGGTCCCAAAATGAGTCTGAATCAGTGTATGGGGGGAATACACTGATAACAACTTTTTTCCTTTTTTACGAAATACCCGTCAGGAATTCAGTCAGTTAGAAAACTGAGGGTTCTGACTGAGACTTAATCCTGAAGACTGAAAGACTCAGGAACCAGATAAAACTGAATCCTGAAATGAACTCAGAGTGAGCTCAAAAAAGATAACTCACCTACTGATTGATGAGACACTGGTTAGTTGGATAACTATCTAATCAAGTTTTTTAGTGCGGAAGTGTGAGCCCTAGATTATACTCAGTTTAATGTTTTCTTAAAAGTGTTTTGGCTTAGTTACTTAAAGGTGGTTAAGGGACTGTGCTCAGTTTACAGGTTCAGGAAGATTGATTCTCCATGAGTTTCAAAACAATGCTAAATGTTTTCCTTATCTAAATGATATGACAGTTAAGAATGCAGAGCAAAGTAAATCAACTGTTGGTCCCAAAGGCAGGTTTTTAGGGAAGAATACCTTTGAACAAGTCTAGAAGGGGGGTTGAATAGACTTGTAAGTATCCAAAAACCTTTTTCAAATTATTCGGCTTATTCAGAAAACCAGCAGACTACTTGAAGTAGTCTGATTTTGAAAGTAGTGTGCTGTGAATAGTGCGGAAACATTTTGAATGAAAATCGGCTTTTAGGTGATGTGCACAATTAAGAACAAAAAGAAAACAAAGAGACACGGGGGATTTATAGTGGTTCGGACCAACTGTCCTACATCCACTCTCCTCAATCCAACTTGGACTTGAGGGGCTCTCCACTAACTCACTTACTCACTTACTTACACAGTTTGAGAGTACTACTCTCTTTAAAACTTGTCAATGCTATAATTGCAATTGACTTCTCACAGCTTCTATAAAGCTTTTTACAAAGGATAAGTATGAACGGTGTTTTTTAGCGTAAGTGATAAAACTGACAGAGTATTGACTAGCTTAATATGCGTGTAAAATCCAATACTGAAATTATCACTATTACTCTAATTTATAGGGTCAAATAACTAGCCGTTGGAAAAGACTAGAAATCTGAGATCCTATAATCTCGTATTCAATCAATCATTGTGATTGATTGAATTCCCTTCTTGATTCTCGTCAATCTTCGCGATCTTAAATCAATCAAGTTTGTCCCCTTGATTGATTGATCATCCATTCTGGGAATCTTCCTTTTATGTCGCAAGTCAACCCTTAAAGTTGATTCCGAAGAATCTGGGCCGAGCACAAAACCTCAGCTGATCTGTCTCCTCAGCTGGTGTATCAGTCTGCTGATACTTGGACCTCAGCTGATGTACAAGTCTGCTGGTGTGCACCTCAGCTGGTCTTCTTGACTTCGTCTGGATACGTCTTTTATCCATGGTCCTTGTCTTGTCTGCGACGTGCTCTCAGCTGATCTACTAATCTTCTGATATCAGCTGATCTTCTCTTCAGCTAACGACTGATATTAACTTCTCTGATGATCTGCTCTCGATGCTCCAGTGTCAGCTGCTTAAAACTTCTGTCTTCTAAAGTCGGCTAAGTCCACAAGGTCTCAGCTGGTCTTCTCTTCTATGATAGCTTCGGATCTTCTAGGCAGCAAGGTAGGTTCCCCCTCACTTGAACCTATCTAATCCTAACTACTCATCAGCTGACTAACATGTTCAGCTGGTCCTATTACAAGCTGATTGGTTTATTATATCATCAAAACATCTAACACAGAAATCCTAACAAGTTCCCCCTTTTTGATGATATCAAAACCAACTCAGCTGATCTCAACAAATAAACATATTCAATTACAATCAAGATCAACATAGGACAGAAAAGAAGATCTTTAAGTAAGATCTTTTAGACAGAATCAAAATGCAGCTGACAACAAGTAGTTGTCTGGAATCATAAAGCTTTATTAATAATCAAAAGAGAAAGAACAATCAGAAATAAAAATACCTAATCATCAGCTGACTCAGCTGGACTATTACATGAGGAGAGGTCTTTTGCTGCTGAGAGGAACTTGCAACCAGTCCAGGAATCTCTTCTCTATCTCCTTCAAAGCTGGCAGGGAGTTGTCAGAAAGTTGATGAAAGAATTGAGTGATCTGCAGCCAATGCTTCCTAATTTCCACCCAATCTATCTTCCCACTCTCATCAGTTGGGGTTGGAAGATACTCAATCTCTGGCAACTCTGGTTGAACCTCTACCTTAAGCATCTCTTCTGTGATAGCTCTGAAGAACTTGGAAAAAGTCTCCTTCAACCAGTCTCTGAACTCAGCATTTTTCTCTCTTTCTCCTCTGGTATCTTTTCCTCTGAGGACATAGAAGTGGATCATGGTTTTGGCTTTTATAGTTTTCCAGAGATCCACCAGCTCATCAGACAATTGATTGTAGAACATATCAATTGGTCCATCAACTAGAGGCTCATTTGGATCTCTGATGAACTTTCCACTCCTAGTCCTGCTGCCTTGAGCTACTGCCTTCCCCTTCTTCTTCAGCTTCCTCTGATATCTCCTCTCAAGCTCATCATTCATCTCTCTCTCCTGCCTCTTCCTCCTCTCCTCAGGGGTTTCTTTCTCAGCTAGCTGCAACTCCTTAACCAGCTTCTCATCTAATTCGGCATTCATGATTCTTTTCTTCTTCTCCTTTTCTTCAGCAACAACTTCTTGCTTCTGCAATGCCTCGGCCAATTTCTGATCTCTCAGCTCTTGAGTCTTCTGAGCGGCCATCTTTCTGGTGTTGATGTAATCTTCAACATTTTCTATCCTAGCAGATAGAACCCCTTGATTATCCACCAGAAGAGCTCTCAGAGAGGTCATCTCAGCTTGCAAGGCAGCAATAGCAGCTGAGTTCTTCTCTTCCCCCTTTTTGATATCATCAATAACTGCGGCAGAGGGTAGAGAAGTAGGAAGGTTGTCCACAACAGCTTTAAGGTCCTCCTGACCGTGTTTGCACTCAGCAATTTATCCTTCCAACCTTTCGGAGACCAATCTGAATCTCTCAGACTCAGCAGCAAGAGAAACAAATGCATCATCATTGAAAGCCCTGGCAGTTGCTTTGAAGTTCTGGAGAGTATTGAAGAATTCAATCCGGGTGGCATACAAGCTGTCCTCCACAGCTTCCTTCAGCTTGTTGCGATGGTCCAGCAGGACTTGATGAACATGAGTTTCAATCATAGAGGGGGTAGCAGACTTGGCAGCAAGAAGAGTAGCTTTGACCTCCCTGATGTGGTCATCAAAATATCCTTTCAATTGATCCAAAAGTGCAGGAGTTACCTGATCAGCAGGGGAGATCTCAAAGCTTGCTGCTGGAGGAATAAATTCAGTTTCTGCTGTTTCAGGGCAATCCAGTGCCACCCCATCCTTGAGCAACAGAGCTCGAGCCACCTTCCTCAGCCCTTCAGGGGTCGTCAGCTGAGATGGAGCCTTAACCTCCAAGGCCTCCATCAAAATTTCCTCCCATTCAGTAAATGCTGTCTCTCCCATCTCCTTTATTAGGGCCAGAAAGAATGTGACTGGCCTTTCTCTTCCTTGCGCCCAGGCAAGCCCATCAGCAAGGATGTCCTGGTAGGCTGGATAAGGGTTGAGTTCGGGAATGTAGAGGGAAAGGTGGGCAATGGCAGAAATAATCATCCCTCGTTCAAGAGGCCCTTTTGAACGATGGTGAGATAGGCGTGCTTGTTTGGCCATTTCTGAGGGGGAGTTGGGGTCATCAAGGTTGATAGGTTTAGGGTGAGAGGGTTTGGGGATAGCTGAAGGCTCACCAGAGGTAGCTATCTCCTCTGGTTCATTGCCGATTGGGATTTGTGAAGGTGTGGGATCAGCTGGGGTGGAATGTAGGGAAGGATCAGAGAGAGAAGAAGGTGAAGCTGACCTGATAGGTGAGGTAGCTAAAGGTGTCTCTGCTGATGGAGCATCTCCAGAGGAATGTAGCACTTCAGTCTCAGCAACTGAGGGCTCAGCTGATTCTCTCTCCTCGGACTCCTCTTCCTCTCCATCAGAGTCAGATCCAGAATTCTCATCTGATTCAGCCTTCTCAGCTGATTCTTCCACAGCTTGCTCTTCTTCTTCACCAGAAGACTCGTCAACCAGCAGAGTGGCCCTCTCTGCTGAAGATTTCTTCTTCAGACTGCTTAACACAACAGTATCATCCTCTTCATCTGAATCAAAAGAAAGCTTCCTTTGAACTGGAGTGGTTTCCTTCTTAGATTTCTTCTTTTTATCCCCTCCAGCAGGCTTTGAAGCCTTCCTCTTCTGCTTCTTCTTATGACCAGCAGAAGGACCAGGGGCAGCAGCAACAGGATCAGCTAAGGAGTCTGAATCTGCTGGCCCAATAACGTCCAAGTTACTTCCCCTCAAGAACTTGGTGTGGTTGTACTCAACAACCCATTCCTCATCCCACTCATGCTGGGGCAGCAGATGATCCAGGATGATAGTTATCTTGGTGGCCATGGAGCACTTGGATTTGAAACCATAAACCTGTTGTCTACCCACTTCCTTCACCGTACACCTCTTGGACTCCTGTTCCAGGCGGAACCATAGCAGACTCACCCAGTCTGCTTGCACCCCGTCAAGAATGGTACGCGCCACACTCAGGCGGAGTTTGGTAATGGCGTCCAAACTCCCTTGTTCCGCCAAGATAACCTTGGTCACCACATCCATCAGGAACCTGAACCGTCTTCTCAACATGGATTTCTTCAGATTCGTGGTGGTGTCCCTATGACTCTTCCTGGCCATTAACTTAAAAGTTTCCACGTAGTCGGCTTCTTTATATTTGTGAGGTTGGACACCAGTGGAGGATAGGCCAAAGATATATGCGACAACATCCTTGGAGATAACAACAGCTACTTCATCAACCAAGGAGCCGATGGAGTCTGTGCTGAACTGGGCCCTAAGAAGGAATTGGAATGCATAGAAATTTAGGGTTTTATGGTCAGGGGGGTCATGGAGATGAAGGTTCGGAGATTTTGAAGTTGGAGAAGGTTTAGGATTTCTCTGATTTCAGGAACCCTAGTCGTGTCGAAATCGACACACATCTCTGCGTACATCTTTTCCTTGAAGAGTTTTTGCATTGCCTTAGATGCCATACCTTCAAAATAGAGTTTGAGTGCAGAGAAAATAGTATGCAGGAATACTTCGGGCAGAAAGATTTAGGAACAGAAGTTTTCAGAAAGAGGTTAAAGGGGTATATATAAGTATCGAGAGATATGAGCAGTTTTTCCAAAAATTAAAACCGATCAGTTTTGATCGTAGATTTGTATCTTGCATCACACAAATCAAAGGTCCAGAATAAATGACCTTTGAGAATTTTGGAGGTGATGCGTGGGTGTCAGGATTTCGAAAGGTTTTGACCGCCTCAAAGGATTCGCCTTTTTGAAAAAGGTAATGATGAAAGCACTTTTTGAGAAGATTTAGGCGGTGTTAAATTAATTACAACTGACACCTTATTTTGAAAAAGGTAATAAATCCCCGAATTTTCGTAAAAGAAAAGATTTGATTGCCAATTTTCTAAAATAATTTTAGAAATTAGGGATTTATTAAATTTTTGAAAAGATTTGATAAATAAAATAAGATTTTAGAACCGACATAAAGATCATAGAAATACTTATCGGAAAGCTGACGTGGCAAAGTCAGATGATAAGAGCGATCCTCATAAAAATCTTTTCTGCTCATCTGGGTCTTTGATATCATCAGATATGGACCAGCTGAAGCAAAGTAGCCTTGTCTGACTCTCATAACTTATCCCTGTATCAAGTTAGACATAACAAGATAGAGAAAAGAAAGGAAAGAATAAGTAGACATACCAGATCAGCTGATGTGAGGATCAGCCGATTACTTCAGCAGAATAGTCCTCAGCTGGGTACCAGCTGACTTACCCGTTTACCCAAAAACGTTCTTTCTAAAGAACTGCTCCTCCATCTATCATTCCTAACTCTGCTACTAAATCTCTGAATCTTATCTCTGCTAAGGGTTTGGTAAGCACATCTGCTCTCTACTTCTCCGTATGAATCTTCTCCATCCTGATATCTCCCTTCTCAGCATGATCCCGAAGAAAATGATGTCTTATGTCCACATGCTTGCATCTAGTATGGAGAACAGGATTCTGAGTAATGGCTATTGCACTTGTGCTATCACAGAAGATAGGTATCTCTTCTGTGATCACATGGTAGTCCCTCAGCTGTTGTTTGATCCAGAGCAGCTGAGAACAGCAACTACCAGCAGCCATGTACTCTGCCTCTGTTGTAGAAGTAGCTACTGAAGTCTGCTTCTTGGAGAACCAAGATATCAGCTTACTTCCCAGAAACTGACATGTGCCAGAGGTTGATTTCCTATCAATCTTACACCCTCCATAGTCAGAGTCTGAGTACCCACTCAGCTGAAAGTTGTCATCAGCTGGGTACCAGAGGCCTAGATTCTAAGTACCCTTCAAATACTTTACAATCTTCTTTGCTGCTTCCAGATGAGATTTCTTAGGATTTGCCTGAAACCTTGCACACACCCCAACTGCAAAGCTGATATCAGGTCTGCTGGCAGTGAGATACAGCAGAGAACCAATAAGTCCCCTATATTGTGTCTGATCTACTTTCTCACCAGCCTCATCTGGATCCATGCTAAAGTTTGCCATCATTGGAATCTTAGCTTCTCTGCTGCTACTGATTCCAAACTTTTCAATCAAATTCTTGGCATACTTAGCTTGGCCAATGAAAGTTCCATTGGACATCTGCTTCACCTGCAGTCCAAGGAAATAAGTCATTTCCCCCATCATAGACATTTCAAACTTGCTGGTCATCAGCTTGCTGAACTCATCACACATCAGCTTGTTGGGGGAGCCAAAGATGATATCATCCACATAGATCTGCACTAAGAGGATATCATCTCCGTCTTCCTTTCTGAACAAGGTTTTGTCTATCTTTCCTTTACTGAATCCACTATCCAGTAGGAACTGTGATAGAGTATCATACCAAGCTCTAGGTGCCTGCTTTAGTCCATATAAAGCTTTCTGCAACCTATAAACCTTGTTCCCAATCTCAAATCCTGGTGGCTGTTCCACATAAACCTCTTCTGCTAGGATTCCATTCAGAAACGCTGACTTGACATCCATCTGATATACCTTGAACCCTTTGAAAACAGCGTAGGCCAGAAACAATCTAATGGCTTCTAGTCTTGCCACAGGAGCAAATGTCTCATCATAGTCAATCCCCTCTGACTGTGAATACCCCTGAGCTACTAGCCTTGCCTTGTTTCTTACCACTACATCATTTTCATCCTTTTTGTTCTTAAATACCCACTTAGTGCCTATGACCTTCTGATGTTTGAGCCTCTCCACTAGAGTCAAAACTTCTTGTCTTGCAAACTGATTTAGCTCCTCTTGCATAGCTACAATCCAGTTTGGGTCTTCAAGAGCTTCATGGATATTCTTGGGTTCTATCAGAGACACATAACAGCTGAATTGAACACCCAAGTTTAGCTTTCTTCTGGTCTGAACACCTACACTTGGATCTCCTAGAATCTGTTCAGCTGGAAAATCAGACAATGTCTTCTTGCCCCTTTGAGGTGCCATAGTCTGCTCCTCTTGGGTCTTGTCTGAAATTCCCCCTTGGTTAGTGTTAGGAGTCGAAGTACCATCATCTGGTGCTGATGAGGATTTATCAGCTGATTTGGGCTCATCATCTGAATCTGAGTCTGATTCTATCCTAGGTACTACTACCTTAATCAGATCTGGCTTATCTACAGCCACTTGTTGGTCCCAAAGGCAGGTTTTTAGGGAAGAATACCTTTGAACAAGTCTAGAAGGGGGGCAACAGAATAGTCCACAATCATAGAGGGGGCAGCAGAATAGTCCACAATGATTTTTACGTGGTTCAAAGACTCAAGCTCCTATATCCACAGCCTGATTTAACCGGAGCAATCCTCTCTTAGGATTGGATCTTGTTTTATATGTGCCAAGGTGCACGAGCAGTATCCTCCCTCTCTAAGGAATTCAACCCCAAGGTGGTTTTATAAGTCTCAGTCCTTCCTACTTTACCAACTCACAACGTAGCTTGTCAGGTTTTCCATCTGATCCAAGGCTGACTTGAAGTTGATATTGCAAAAAAAGCCGTTATCCACAAGAATACGATCCACTTGCATTATGAGGACTTTGATTGAGATTACCAACGAATTATATTGGGGTAGAGTACCCCATCCCGATCCTCATTGGGAAATGATATCACAACATTTTTAGATATCGTGGGCTCCGGGAGATTGATGAGGTTGACCTCACTAAGGGCTCGGAACTCAATTTACTTCTTCCGGTTGAAGGAAGTGATCACTGGAGTAAGACCACCTAAGGTTCCTCCGGCCCGTGGGTGTTAACCTGCCTGCCAGGTCGAAGCCAGGGTACTTTATCAAGTAGGTCATCATCGTCGTCCTCGACTTGAGGGATATCGTTGTTCTATTGCGGCTAACCCTAATTCTCTTTCTATCTCTCTCTCTCCTTGGTTGAGCTAGCTTTTGCTGATGGGCTTCCCTAGGCTGTGGCCTCTTAACGTATTCGTTCAGCTTCTCTTTTTCAAACAACTTCCACAGTTACCTGAGGAAATCACGACAATGACTCGTTATATGGTCTGGACTATCATGATAGGCGTAAAATCTCTAATCATTTGGACATCAAGGAACATGATGCATTGGCCTAGGAGGTTCGAGCATGTCTTTCCCCTTGATTGTGTTGAAGATGAACACAAGAGTCTGGTTCATTTTGTCGACAATGCTGACCTGGGCATCAGTATCGAACCTTTTAAAGGTGTTAGAGACCTTAGCAGCCTTGCTACCATTTCTATTCTTAAATGATGAGGTCTTTCCCTTGTCTCCGTTCTTCTTGGCCTCCCATAGCCTCTGAGCCAGAAGCTTCGCCAGCCCGCCTCCTACACTAAACATAGAAGGTCTTTCGTGAGGCTTCGAAACATGTGAGACTCTCCTCTGAAGCCTCCAAGGATGCAGTGGAGCATGAACTCGTCACTGATAGACTCTCTAGCGAGGATGATCTCATCAATCTGATCGATGTACTGCTTTTCAATTTCATCCTTTAGTTGCCTGATTTGCATCAGTCGATAACGACTCTCATGCTTATTGATCTTGGTAGCAAATTAGGAAAACCTCTAACCAAGTTCAGAAAGTTATGGATGGAGCATGGTGGTAGGTTAACATAGTAGTTCCCACAGATGGCGCCAATTGTTTGTTAAACATGTGGGATGATAGGAATGATAATTACTACAAAAAAAAGGTAAATAACTCCGAGATTTGCCTAGCCTTCTATTGCAAGGTTTATGACTTGAATATGTGTGTGTTCTTGTATTATTAGAGAGCAAAGAAAAGTTGTACACAAGAGATAGATAGATGTCCTTTCTTGTGCTATTAAGAGGCCTATTTATGCTTGTTTCCTAGAGTTATCACGGGGACACATGTCCGGTGGCCTCCATTTGCTTGTAAAACACGTTCGGTCGTGTTCCAAAGATAATGGAGGTAGTGGGCACTTGCTAAAGCTGCTTTGGCCAATCGCATGTCGACAGCTGGACACGTCTCTCTCAAGGGAATATCTTTGATGTCAGAGTTGATTTGGTGCACAACTCCCGCTTTTCTTCCTCACATGCCACGATTGCAGCTGCTTGTTATTCGTGTTCAAGTCTTGACCCCGAGCAATATGCTGAACTGAGGATGGTCGATCCTTAGTGCCGACACCCTTGGCGGGGCGTCCCTAACACTTAAACTTGAGCTTGGACTAAGGATGCATGGTCCCTGTTGTTGACATCCTTGGCGGGACACCTTTGACACTCCAACCTAAATCTGGACCTTCTTTTTGGGCCTTCTTGTAATTAAGCTGAGCCTTTTTTTTCTTAGAAATATTCATGCCACAACAATGAGACATCTGTGCAACAAAGATTTACTACTCCCTCCGTATTTCTATAAGTTGTTCGTTGCTTTTGGGCACACAAATTAAGGTAAAAGTGAAAAAATATAAGTGATGTGATAGAAAAAGTGAAAAACTATGAGTGATGTGATGGAGAAAAGTGAAAAAGTAATGAAAATAGTGTAAAAAGTATTGAAAATAATAATAAAGAAGTGAATAGTAGTTTCCAAAAAAGATAAAAAACAATGAGCAACTTATAGAAAGACGGACGAAAATGGCAACATGAGCAACTTATAGAAAGACGGAGGGAGTATTTTATTTTGTGTTTGGTTTTTTCAACCTTTTTTCTTTTAATATAGGTTGAAATATAAAAAAAAAAATGCCCTTAAAATAGAGGATTTAATAAAATAGAAAATTCTAGGGATATTTTCGGAATTAAGGGAAAACCTTGGGCAGGATTTTGAAATCTTGATAATCTCATGTCAATGAATCGCTCTGGCGTATAACACGATCTACGAACACCCCCCCTCCTCTGTCTCCGATCGACTCCTTCCGCCCCCTCTCCCCCTTTCACCCAACCTAACCCTACCATTGTTATACCTTGTAATCGTCCTTCTAAAGATCGAAGCATATATTTACTTAGATTGCAGCTGTCGATTGACTTGAATTCGTCAGAGAATCAATTTATTTGATTGAGGGAACATAAGTAATGGATTTGGACCAGTGGATAGCGAAGGTGAAAGACTGCCAGCACTTGTCCGAAGATGAGCTACAGCTTCTCTGCGAATACGTATCCACTTCTTCCTCCTCGTTTCTCTTTTATTTATTTTAATGTCTCCATGTTTATTTTCAAGTTCTTTTCTTCGTTTTTTTATATTTTAAATTTAGGGATGACGTATTTAGGTTGTTTTAGTCTGGGTTTTGCATTAGGGATTTGTGTTTACGACCTGATTCAACTCTTCGAGTGGTGAACTTGTGGTTTGAGCAAGATTACTCGTCCATCTGAAAGAAAGGGTTTACGTGCGTTTTGCAGTGGATCTGCGTCTTTTTTCCGTTGAATGGGGGTGTCTTTTTTGCACATTATGCCCTGTCAGTTGTACTTTCTTGTACATGTTTTGCTATGTTTGGTTTAAAAAAAAATTAATACAATTATCCTGCTCAACCAGGTTGAGGAGTTTCTTTCTCTTGATCAGTCTTTTTTCTGTTGGCTCGAAGTGTTAAATGAACCTTGGCTGATCTCCCTCATTCTTGTTGTTTGTAGAGTTTCATTTAAGAATGTGTAAGTGCTGGATTCAATAATTCTTCTGCAATACTTAATGCCCCCTAAAAAGCTAATGCTCATTCTTTTTGCAACACTCTTTACATTCCAGCAAAAAATGGCAATTGGGTTGCTTCGTTTGTCGTTTATTGGTTTGAGCATTTACTATTATATGATATTGTATCCTAGTATATTTTAGGCATTAAATAAGCTCTTTAGTAGTTGTCTGATAACTTGCTGTGCTACACCAACAGTAGATTGTGCCATTTGATTTAACCATTATGCTCACGCATTGTGGTTTCTTTTAATTATATCTAATGTACCTTAATATTCTCCGGCTCATAAGTTGTTCCATATCTATTCTTGTTTCTCCAGTCAGGATCCTTTGTTCTATTCTGTTTTGTTTTTAAATCTGATATGATCATATCTTTTTCAGGTAAAGGAGATATTGATTGAGGAGTCAAATGTTCAGCCTGTCAATAGTCCAGTCACAGTATGTGGGGATATTCATGGACAATTCCATGATCTAATGAAACTTTTTCAGACTGGAGGTCATGTACCAGAGACAAATTACATATTTATGGTAATTGATAAATACTATGTATTGCCTTCTGCATGTCTGTTCTTTCCAATTTATGTCTGGCCTGTGAAACATTTATTCCTTGACAGGGAGACTTTGTTGATCGCGGTTATAATAGTCTAGAAGTTTTCACCATTCTTTTGCTACTCAAAGCCAGGTCCGTAAAATGTGAACTGGTGGATCAGGTTGCATTTTAATTTTTGCTTGCAAGTCCATACGCCGTATTCCTCAATTAGATTGCTTCAGCTAGCAGAATTCCTGTTGCCAAGAGTAGATGTGCACTATATTAGCGTGTGTTTGTTTCTAGCCCCTCACACCACATTTTTATTCAAATCCATATCACTTTTGTTTCTCTGGATTTTGGTATATGATTTAAAATTCTATAAGAAATTCTATTTATAATACCCATATTACATCTATTTTACTTTTCAAACACAATCAATTATCTATCTCTCACTTTTTTTTTGATTATTATTATCTACCCAACTCACTCAACATTCTCCCTCTTCATTTTACTCTACACACTTTATCTCCTTTCCCCTACTTTACTCACAATTTCAATACACAATCAATAATCTGTCATCTATTTCTTCTTATTCATACCCTATCAAATCCTTTAAAATCTACACTCCCAAATATATAAAAAATCCAAAAACGACCTTTTACTATTAATCAAATCCTCTTGTTGGATTTGAAATCCCACCAATCCATAAACAAACACCCCCGTATTGTTTAAGAAGTTGTCTTTTTATTTTTCTGGTACATAATAACCTCTGCATATATTTTCTAAAATATATTAATGACTGGAGTTCTTCATATTCCATTTCAAATAACCAGCACCCACCACTTGCTGATATTGGTAGCTTGCGTTCAGGAATTTTGTATGTGAGAATTGCTTATTATCCATAGCATGTGTATTTCGGTTTTCTGTTTTCTATTCTTTTTTCTTTTTGGCTCTCCAGTGATATCTGAATATACTTGTTGATGACATTGTTCTCGTGATTTATGGTTGAGGACCATATCTAGATGTTCATGATATGTTTCATATTAATGAGTTATTTATTATTAGTTTTCTATTTTCTGCCAGATACCCTGCTAATATTACACTCCTACGTGGAAATCACGAGAGCAGGCAACTAACACAGGTAATTGATGTTTTGAACTCGACTACATATGTTTCCTTAGCTGCTACGGTTACCAAAACAAGTGCCTTCCTGAATTAACAGCATAACTTATGACAATTAGACAGCACATTCATGTAGCCAACTAATGATGGAGAATAGGCGCTAGACATATCTTACTTTAGGGTTGGCATCTACTACAAAAAAGTTGATCTGTAATGACAGAGGTACTGTCATTATACTTCTCAAGCTAAAAGTCTTTAATTATAGGAAACCGATGTTTAGTGACAGGTCCTATCATTAAAGATAATTTTCCTGTAATTATAAACTTTTAACTAGAAAAACTATAGTGACATAATTTTGTTATTAAAAGTCAATTTCTCGTAGTGATCATGAATACTAGAACTGAACTTTTTCTTACTTTTATTTTTATATGGATTAAAGATTTTGCTATCAATGGAATTGTTCAGGGAAGTTGTTTGCAAAGTCGCTATATTTTTAGGATGTTGTGTTTGAGGGAACTCTTTGGTCCACTTAGTTTTGCTGTTCTCTCTCTTTCAAG
The DNA here is from genome assembly GCA_026898435.1 of Prunella vulgaris. Taxonomy (NCBI): domain Eukaryota; kingdom Viridiplantae; phylum Streptophyta; class Magnoliopsida; order Lamiales; family Lamiaceae; genus Prunella; species Prunella vulgaris. The sequence goes on from JAPKLY010000309.1 coordinate 185,419, forward strand.
ACTTCTATTTAGTCGCGTGTATATAGCCTCCGTCACTCGGACACTCCAAAAATGGACGAGTATGATAGAACGAGGACCTCGAGATAATAGGAACAACAAATATTTTATAAATAAATCCTCAAAGAGAGGCCATAGAGTGCTGCACTCTGCCACAGAGACAAATCTCTGCCCACAACCGAAGTTGCTACAATATTATTGATCCAAAGATAATCTTGAATTTGAAAACAATTGCTTAAATAGACTTAATATCTAACCTTAACTTAAGCCCTAAGAACATAAACCTAATGACCATTTATTTAATTGACTGAATATAAGGCTTAACATAGTATAACATAAAGACTAATAATAAATTAATAATGACTATTTATTTGGTTGGACTTAACATATATATAAAGAATTAATATATGGCAATGTGTATCAGAGTACCTGTGTCCGGTGCTACATGGATACATGTGCGGTATTGTACTGGGTTCTCCATCTTCCCCATTTCTCTCTTTAATTTAAAATATAAAAATTAGTTTAATTTCCCACTTTCCTAAAACTTAAGTCATGTTTAATTTTATATCCCCATTATAAATCTTTAATTGGTTGCATTCCTCCCATAGTTTTAAAAGGCTCAAGGCGCACAAAGGCGCAAGAGTGAGCCTTGCGCCCGAGGCGCAAGGCGCGAGCCTTAGGCGCGCCTCTCGTCCTTGACTTTCCTAAGCACATTTCACACATATATTACTATGGAAAATCATATAAAACCACATAATACTACCGAAATGACAATAAATGAACATAATAACACAATTTAACATGAAATTAATACTAAATTGATGATAATAGACTTCCTAAACACACATATTTCACAAAAACAGCAGCAAAAACACCCAAATATCACCAAATAGCAGTTCTATTAAGTCTAATTAGCAGTTCTATTAAGCCTAATTAACTAGTCCTCATCAAATTCAAAGGCCTCCTCCTCCTCCTCATCACCAAAAACTTACCTGCGACTGGCGGCGGCCGGCGGTCGGCTAGAAGCGGCGGCGGCCGGCTGTTTGCTGGAGTAGGCGGTCGGGGGCTGGAGCCGCTGGAAGGAGTGGAGGCCTTGTTCGAAGGTGATGTATGAAAATAAAAAAAAAACCCTAACCCCAGTCTTATATATTATTACCTTATTTAATTAAAAAAAAATATATTAATAAAAGTGCTACTCTACTTGAACTAAAAGTGCTATTTCTATTGAAAAGAATGACTCAAAAAGCTGATAGACCAAGAGGCGCGCCTTGGTCGCCTTACAAAAGGCTTAAAAGGCGCCCAAAGGCGCGCGCCTTACGATCTGCGCCCGAAATTTGTTACTCGAGGCGATATACCTTGAGCCTCGCGCCTTTTGAGCCTCAGGCGCGCCTTTTAAAACTATGATTCCTCCACTTCCCCAAACATTGAATTGTTATTTTTTAGAAATTTTTTTGAATTACTTTAACTTTATTGTTTCCCACGCCTAAAACTCTGAAACAGAGTTTATTTTTTTAATAAATAAGATATTATATATATTGACATCTCTCTTTCTAACTATAATGTTTGTGCCTGTACACTACAGTAAGATAAATATATAGTTGCTCAAGCATATCCGTGCACTCGATATCCTAGATATGCATCCGAGTCCGAGTATTTAACTTTATCCCTCTTTTGAGAGATGATTGACATGTCGTTCTTCATTACCAGCAGACAACAATATAGTTCCTCCTCTATGTTGTGGATTAGTTGACCATTTGATTATGTTAAATTAATTGAGAGGTATACCCTCTTGGACTCTCTTTCAGTTCTGTTTCCAAACACAAATATTTCTAATAAGGATATGACTCTTTATGTTTCAATTCCACATTGAATCCACAAGAAATTGTGGATGGATATAAGTGGAGGCCAATCCTTGACTTTTGACCATAGTTTTGGGTTATGTTAGGGCTCCATAGCTTATATTCCTAACAATTGGCGCCGTTTGTGGAAAAAGTTTGGGTAGTCTGCGGAATGGGGCTACCCGATAGTGGGCCCAGGAGTTGCCACCTCGGATGTGGGCCCAAGGTGGGTGTGGACCTTGACATATGGGACGTCCGGCTTTAAGGGGGATCGCTGGTTACGATCAGATCCATAAGAAATTATAGATGGGTATATAAGTGAGAGTGTTTCCTTAACCTTTAACCATTATTTTGGGCTAAGTTAGGACTCCCTAGCTTATATACCTAACAGTTTACTGCAATATTTAAATAGTTCATCTCATATTATACCGTACTAAGTACAATGGAGTGATATTGGCATGACATTTACTACTAAAATTCTATTAGATTATTAACATCTACAATGAACAATATCTTCCAAAAATATATCACCTCATTTATTTGAATAAAACATAGCATATTTTTCTTTACTCTACAAAATTTGCAACCCCACTATTGAAATGTATACCAAGGAGATTACCTCCTAAATGGCTCCCAATTTTCACAAACCCCTTGTAAAGGTAAAATTTGAAAATTAGCTGTTTGATGTTTATTGACTAATTGAGAGGAAACTACTACTTTCTAGGAATCGAGTTTTGGGTTGTCCCAAGAGAAGAATAGAGCAATAAAATTATGATACTTCCAATCATTGATTGCTATGATGATGATTGAGTCATTTTCCTTCCTTCTGAAACTTGGTTAAAATGGTCAACTTGGAGAAACAGGAGACGGGCTACAGTTTCTCACAAATTTTGTTTGTAATTGTGTATTATTGGTTAAAGTCGGTTTTGAATTTAATTGCTATTCGTATGCACAGTCACCTGGGAGGTTGTTCTCTATACCACTAGATAGGATGATTTTTTAGGCCAGCCATTGTATGCTCTCTTCTCTTTACTTGGTGCTCTTTTTTTCTTTTTCGGCCAAGAAATGCAGAGGAACAGTTCTCTATTTTGAATAGTATCGTAGAGCCTGTTGTTTTATGAAAAAGCATATTTGGTACTTATCTTTCACTGTCTGTAGCTCCAGACTCCGGTGAAGGTTTACTGCTGTTTATATAACTGAAGGAGTCAATTATGGATGGGAAACAACTGGAACTAATTAAAATTGAGAAAGATCATTGTTGCAATTTTTTTGAATATGTTCCCTATGCAGCCCTTCAGAAACCCACAATTCCTAGAAAATTAAATAGTATGTTCTCGAGTGTAAGGGGCATCAACCTAATATATTAAATTTGAGAATTTGTCCTCCTGGAGAGGGGCAGTGCTGTAGGAGTAAAAGACATATAACCCCCATGTGTTTGATAAAATATGCCCAAAACCCCCTGTTTTTCATTAAATGCATAAAACTTGTGTGTTTAATAAATGATGCACAAAACCCTGATGTTTCATTAAATGCATAAAATCCCTCCGTGTATCATTAAAGTATACACACAATTTCCCTTAAATGTTCCATTTAATGTGTAAAATCCCTTGCATTTGATATATATGCTCAAAATCCCCACCTTTGATATGTGTATCTTTTGTGTCTATGTGTTTCTGTCTAGGTGTTGTGTGTATATTTTTTGTTTATATGGAGGACAATTATGTAAGTTCAGACTTCAATTTATGTTATTGGTGTTCTTTGAATGAGAGTGGTCAGTGGAGATTTCATGCATACGTTTATCAAACATATGGGGATTTTATTAATGAAACAGAGGGAGGTTTTGTGCATATTTCATCAAACACAGAGACATTTTATGCTTTTAACCTGTGCAAGCCAGTACCTATTGTCTATTGAAGATAAGCAAGTGAGATAAGGAATAAACGAGGTCATTTTATGACTGCTAAATGCCAAGTCCTCATGGTTTTACATGCTTGTTCTCGACAGGTTTATGGTTTTTATGATGAATGCCAGAGGAAATATGGAAATGCTAATGCATGGCGATATTGCACAGACGTTTTTGACTATCTAACTTTGTCTGCCATTATAGATGGAACGGTATGGATCATTTTTTCTCTCATATTCTCTCTTGAAAATTATCCAAGTAGAAATTTATGATGGCCCTTGCGAATTTACCGATTAACTTGAATATTTTTTTAGAACACTTTTTAAAAAAAGTAAAGATCTTCTCTTATTTAAAAATCCTTCTAGCAGTAATTTTCATGTTTATAATTGAATTATTTGGTGTTAATAATGCATTTGCATTCTGGAATCCCAGGTACTTTGTGTCCATGGTGGCCTATCACCAGATGTTAGAACTATTGATCAGGTTAGGTTTCTTTTTCTAAGTTTTTTATTTTTGGTCTATATTAATCACAAGAAATCTTATGTCAATGTTGTTATATGCTAGATGTTAGAACTATTGACCAGGTTAGATTGTTTCCTTTTCTATGTTATTGATTTTTCGTCTATATTAATGACCAGAAATCTTATGTCTATACTTGTTATATGCTAAGATGAGGTGTACTGGCTAAATTTTTAGATGTATAGCATCTAACATGGGATGTATATTCTTTCAATTTTTCATTTTCTTTGGTGGAGCTTTATCATCTATTAATGTCACCACTCAATTTTTCCCAATTATATTTTTGTTATAGCATAAAGGCCGTTTTGGTTACATTTGCTGCTTTTTCTTTGCAGATTCGTGTCATTGAACGTAACTGTGAAATCCCCCATGAAGGGCCCTTTTGTGACTTAATGTGGAGTGATCCTGAAGACATTGAGATATGGGCAGTCAGTCCACGAGGTGCAGGCTGGCTTTTTGGTTCTAGGGTTACATCTGAGGTGAATCATTCTACAAGATATTAATAGGAAATTGTTAAAGTGGTTTCCCATTAGACATGAATAGATTTATCAGCAAAGTTTGGGTCCACAAGTCTTGCTAACATAGTTGTGACTATTGACAGTTCAACCATATAAACAAACTTGATCTAGTTTGTCGTGCCCACCAACTTGTCCAAGAAGGTCTAAAGTACATGTTTCAAGATAAAGGCCTTGTGACAGTGAGTTGCTTTTTCTCTACATAATAACTCAATCTCAGAAATTAGCTTCTGCTGGCTTTTCTCATTATTGTATTATGGACTGAGCAGGTGTGGTCTGCTCCAAATTATTGTTACCGCTGTGGAAATGTTGCTTCCATTTTGAGCTTCAATGAGAATATGGTAGTTATGAACATCTCTTTTGTTTTTTTGTCTTATTTGTATCTTACCTTTCTTGGTTATGTATCGCATAAAGCGAGATTCTGCTGTTAATAATTTTATGTTTTTGATTCAAGAGATTTTACAGTAGTCAGTAGTTGAGCAGTGATTTGGAATCCTCGGCCAATATGTTGCTTTTTTTAACTTGATCATTTTTGTCTTCTGCTTTCCTGTTACATTAGGAGAGAGAAGTGAAGTTCTTCACAGAGACGGAGGAGAACAATCAAATGCGTGGACCTAGAACTGGAGTACCTTATTTTCTTTAAGTTGCATTTTTTTTTTTTCCAAGAATTGATAGCTCATTTTAGGCGCATATTGCTGTTGTGCTAGTTGAAATGGAGAGCATTTGTATGGGGTTGCTATGTAGTTATTATTGTGTATTCGGGATATCTCTGAGTGAGTCGAATGTTTCATAGTGATACCTTGATGAGTTGAACTTTCATATATAATGGCAGATTAGAACCATTTGGCCAGGGCTATGGTTTGTTATACTAAATTGTGTAAATGCCTCTTGCTTTGCAACTTACTTGTGGGAACTTGGGGGGCGCTTGATTCAAAAAAAGTCTTGATGGGAATAGTTTAGAGAACCAATTTTAACAAGAATGATGGTGATATTGTTGGGGTTCAATTGTTTTAGTGGAATAGCGTAGGAATAAAATTACTATTCATCAATCTCCTTTTGTTTTTATGTTTGGCATTGTTTTTTAATTGAAATTATGATTTTATAAGGAATAGTGGTTTTCAGAAATAATAATTGTCATGAATTTCATATATCATAATATTACTTATTTTATTTTTTTAGAAATATAATTTTTATTTAATAGTATTAATGTAATAACTTCAACATTGAAAATAATAATATAATATATTTTAATATTATATTAAATTTTTGCAATAATATTTTTTTAAAAAAATATTACTCCCCCTATCTAAAATTTTTCTTCCTCTTTTATTATTTTTTGTGAGGGAGATATAATAAAAGTTGAAAGAAAGAGTTGGGAGGAAGGCAGTAATAGTTTTAAAAATATTAAAGAATAATAATAATTATATAATAATTTTTTAAAATATGATATTTTTAACAATATATGATAATTTTTAACAATATATAATAATTTTGTAAACTATGATAATTTTTAACAATATAACTCATAAATACTTTTAACAGTAAAATTCTTTTTTATAATATAATTAAGAACATTATTATTTATAATATTTTTAATAGCTAAAATTATTTTATCGTTTCATTTAAAAATAAAACAATATCTTATATACATTATATATTTATATTATAATAACAAAAATAATATAATCAACAATTGTATAAATTCATTAATAACTATAATTTTTCTATCAATAATATATTTATTAATAATATACATAATAAGCGAAGATGAGTGCATTCAACTATCCTTCAGCGTTTCAAAAGTTGCGACTGTTTGTTTGTTAATCGACGGTGCTGCTAACTTTGTCAGCTGGACGTTGGACTGGTTTGCCGCCCCTTCCGAGGTCGCGAGCTTAGAGAGCGCGTTATCTTGAGTATAATGCTCGAGGGGCACTTGTTGGTTGAAGACCAACTCAAATTTTTCGTAGAGGCTGATGACCAGATCCTGGTATTTCACCATTTGTTCGCCTCGAGCCTCGTATACGCCCTTCATCTGGTCAACCACTAGGAGTGAATCCATGAAAATATGCAACCGTCTGGCTCCAATTGCAATAGCGAGCTCGAGTCCGCAAACTAGGACTTCGTACTTAGCATCGTTATTGGTCGCAAGGAAGTCGAAACGTACCGAACTGGTGAAGCATAGCCATCTAGGCCAACGAGGAAGAGCAATCTACGAAGAGCTTCCAAGGGGGTGATTAACCTTTGTTGGGTTGGTGGGAAAGGTGAGCTCCACCACGAAATTTGCCAAAGCTTGACTTTTGATCACTGTCTGGGGAACGTTAGTGATCCCGTATTGTGCGATCTCTAGTGACCACTTTAAGAGTTTTATGTTTATTTCGGGTCGATGTAGCTAGGGGTGGCATACAGTACCATACCTTATCGTATCGTACCGTCCATACCGTATATCGTACCGAAATTTTCGATATGTATTTTTGCATACTGATACCTACCAAATTTCGGTATACCAAAAATACATACCGTGTACCGTACCAAAAATTTTGGTATACCGTACCGTATCGATATTTCGATATATACTGAAATACCAGTCCATACCGAAATACCAAATATGTCGGTATACCTCCCATACCGGTATATACCGTCATACCGGTCCATACCGAAATAATTGAAGTATAATTTTAATTAAATAAAAATAAATTTAATATTAAATTTTAATACTAAATTAATAAAATGGTATATACTGTTATACCAAGATACCGAAATATTTTTGGTATAAGTGGGTATACCGAAAATAGTCGGTATACCAAAATATTTTTGGTATACCGGTTTATACCGAAAATATTTCGGTATATACCGGTATACCGAAAATTTTAAAATTCTATACCAATACCGTACCAATTATTTTTGGTATGGTATCATACCGTACCGAAATAATCGGTATACCAAAATTTTCGATAAATTCGATATTTTTCGGTATGGTAAGTACGATATACCAGTATTTTTGGTATTTGCTCCACCCCTAGATGTAGCACCTACCGGAGCAGGAGAGTCGTCAGGACCTCGACTTGGTGATAAAAAAAAATAAGGTCTGAACTTTCGAACGCTCATCACAAGTTTGTACGCCATTTTTTCTAGTGGCGTGTATCTCAACTCGGCATCGTGAAAGACTTAACTGACGAAATAGATTGGCAAGTGTTTCCGCCCTTCTACTCGGACGAGCACAACGCTCAAGGCTGAGTCCAAAGAGGCCAGGTACAAAAATAACTTTTCTTCTGGAACTGGCTTGGTGAGGATCTGAGGCCTGGCGAGGTACTCCTTCAGCTTTAGAAAAGCAATCTGACTCTCTTTGCTCCAGGAAAACTTATTTTTCTTAATCATGTTGGAAAATGGTTTGCTCTTATCCCCGAGACGAGATATAAACCTGTTCAGGGTTGCAAGATAGCTAGTAAAATGTTGTACTTGCCTGATGGACGTTGGCTCGACGAGATCGAGGATACATTTGATCTTATCCAAGTTGGATTCGATCCCTCTATGACTGATGATGTGCTCTAGGAATTTCTCGGATTGAACTCTAATTAGACATTTCTTAGGGTTGAGCTTCATATTGTAGCTTCTTAAGATCGAGAAGGTTTTGGCTAGATCCCAGAGATGGTCCTCATTCCTCCTACTTTTGACGATGATATCGTCGATGTAGATTTTCATGGTCTTGCCGATCTGATTGGAGAACGTCTTGTTGACCAGCCTCTGGTAGGTAGCGCCACATTTTTTAGGCCGAAGGGCATACCCTTCCAGCTGAATAAATCCTTCTCGGTGAGGAAGGTTGTGTGTTTGATGTCCTCGTCAACCATGTGTATTTGATGATAGCATGTGAAGACGTCCATGAAAGAAATCATTTAGTGCCCGGTAGTGTTGTCGACCAGGTGGTCGATGTGGGGCATGGGGAAATAATCTTTAGGGCAAACGTCGTTCAAATCGGTGAAGTCAATACATAGTCTCCAAGTGCCCTTTAACTTTTTGATGAGAATTATGTTCGAAACCCATTGTGGCTCTCCCCTGGCTTGCTCGATGATCCTATTATCGAGGAGTTTCTTTACTTCATTTTCCAAGGCAATGCACTTTTCGGGTCCAAACTTGCGTCTCTTTTGGAAAATGGGCTTCTTCTTAGGATCGATCTTCAACATGTGGCACACGTGTTTCAGATTGATTTCGACCATGTCCTCATGCGACCAGGTGAATGCATTGATGCCGCTCCTGAGGAAATCTAAGACCTCCACCCTAATGTCCATTGGGATACAAGATCCGATTAGGACTTCGAGTTCGAGTCGAGTTAGGTCAACGAGAATGCTTTCGAGGTCGTCGGTCAGAGCAGATCTCTTCTTCTCCCAAGGATCTTTGATCTTACCCGGGGGATCTAGGTTGATGGCGGTCGATTCGAAGTTAAGCCTGGGCTTTGGGTACTCTACCATTTCCACTTCTGGTGAGCGTTCCGAGATTTTCCCTGGTCAGAAGCATCGTCTACCTCCATTGGTGTTTGGCCATCGAGCTAAACCAGGTTGAGGTCTATCTCCATGGGAGTTTACTCGTTGATGTTGAGTACGAAAGAGTACAGAGTGGAGAAAATGATATCCAATGGGACACAAGAGTAGTTCAAAGACATTTTTGCCATTTTTTGGTCGCCTTTAATAGTGTTGACCACCCCATCAACTGTGGGGAATTTGATACAATAAAAGTAGGAAGAAGCAACTGCTTCGAAAGACTCAAGGAAAGGACGACCTAGAAAGCCATTGTACAAGTTTGGCTGGTCTACAATGACAAACTCTATATGTTTAGTAATCCTAACCCTGCCAACTTGATTGAAGGTTGTGCCGCGTGTCTCGAGTTTACCATGGAGGCAAGGAGGTGAGAGAAAGGAAAAAATGAGTTGATCTGAGCACTTCATACTTTGGAAACTTGAAGATATGAAGATCTTTAAGGAAACAGGGCAAGTTTCTCTGAGAAAATGGGTGATTTTAATGGATGTTTCCCACAGACGATGCCATTGGTCCTGTAACAACTAAGGAGATGTTGTTGAACATGCAATAATTGTTCTAGTAAGATTAACATTGAATAATACGATAAAGACACCAAGCTTTGTCTAACCTTATATTGCAAGGTCTATGACTTTAAGAGGATGTTGTAATTAATAAGCTAATGAAGCTATTACAGATTACAATGGTGCCCGCAGGGCAGAACTCTGTCAAGGAATGAGCTCCTCTGCGTGTATGTATATGTGTATCTATATGCGATACAATGTATGTGTGTTAAGAGATTGGAACTCTCTCTTCTCTGTCCAAAGATAGTTGATATTTATATGTTCTGGGGGGACAACGTAGTATGCTTGGGCCACGCATTTGAGGTCCCTTGGGCTATTAATAACCTTGGATCGTGCTCTGCAAGGTGGACGCTTAGTGCACCCATTGTCCTCTGTATTGTGCCAATTGGAGGGCACCACATCGGCTGATTCTCCCATTAGAATAGTACTTCTGCCAGGCTCATAGGGTGCGCCCAGGTTGATTCGATTCCTCTATGGGATCTTCTGCAGTGGTCCTCTAATCGGGCCAACGGTTACTCAGAGGTTGATTGTCCCTGCCGGAGTGGCCCATGCTCGGGCTCCCCTGCTCGTTCCTCGTGAGGACTGTGCTGATTGCCTGATCGTACGAGATTGCCTATGTACTGATCGCGTCCTTCGTCCAGGCAGTTCTAGGATGCTTGACGGGTACGGGGACCTACTATAACTCTGGGGTCCTATTGGGATAGTCATCGGATATGTTTATTCAAACATTATGGGTGTTCGAAAGATTACCTTTGGACTTCCGACCATGGCAGTTTGATTGATCTTTGGCCATCCATCTGACGTGGGCCTTTGGGCCGCTTGAAGGTTATATTCGGTCCACAACATCAATAATTAGGGTTTTTGAAACTATTAGAATCTTATTTTAAATAGATTTTGATAATAGCAAAATATAGGACTGCATGATTTGAAACTAACATTTCAGGCATAAATTTAAGAAAAATGGTAAAGTTACAGTTGTCAAGTGAAGTTTACAGTCGTAGACTTGTAAGCCTACAGGTGGACCTGCAACTTAACCTACAACTGAAAAGTAGTTTGCAGGAGCTAGGTAGCAGCTCCAGGAGGAAACTTATAGCTGAATGTAACCGTTGAAGAAATAAACACAGAAATTAAGCAAGGAAGGAACTAGAAGACCCTTAATCACTAAATTAGAATAACATTAAGTTGCACTCACTAGTGAGTATTTAGGGATATTATTGCTGATATTTTCTGAAGACTAATGAAGATTAATTCAAATATCAGAGAAATGACAAAAATACACCAAGTACTAATGTGACTGGAGAAGAAGGACTACCTTACACATGTGGAGTCTTATACAGAGTAAGAGGAGTCTTATTCAAAATTCAAAATTTTAAATTCTCCAACGGATAAGTCACACCTCTTCATGTATAAATAGAGGAAGAATTCTGAAGGAGCAACAACAACAACTCGAGCATTGAAGCAATCAAGTTTGAGAAATTCTACAACTAGCAATATATTTTCAGAGAGCTTTAAGGGAGTTAGAAATATTCTTTGTGATTCATAGGTTAGCTTGATAATATTTTTTTAGGAAGTGATGCGCAAATTCGTTTTCACACAAATTCGCTAAGCCTACAAGTGTATAGGATCTTTGTAGTACATAAGCTTGACCAAGCAATAAAAAATATCGAACCCTAGGGAGGTGTTCTAGTGCAAGGAGACAATAAAAATTGGAGTGCTACTAAGCCTATGAAAGCGATAAATGGTTTTGGGTTTTGGGCTAAGCAAAAATAAAACCAAAGCAAGCTAAATTAAACTACCTAATTAAACCAACTAAGACGAAGAGAGGATTGAAGTGCTTCGGGTAATGTCAATTAAGTGAGTTTCGTGACCTATTGTATCTAAGCCCTAATCTCGATTCATTAAACAAC
>JAPKLY010000309.1:197196-209496 GCA_026898435.1 Prunella vulgaris
ACACAAGTAAAATTTTCACAATTAAGCACAATTTATTAATTTAGTGTAGAAAATGCAAGAAATCATATCAAAATTGGCAATAAAAGCACAATAATTTCAAGCAATTTTCACACTAATCAGGAAGAATCACATTTTTGTTGTTGTTCTCTCACTCGTTTTAGTTTACTTTGTTGACTTGGTTGACCAATCATTGACCAAAGTTTTCAGAAATTGCATATAAGTTCTTCCAATTCATCTAATTCTAATCTGCAACCCCTAAAAATTTTAAGCTTTTGAATAAATAGTCCCTACCACAATTTTATACCTCAAATTGGAAAACTGAAAATATCGTTGGAATCTTCATGACCTTAGCATTCTTTTTTACCCAAGATTCGATTCAAGAAGCCATTGGAACATGGCGGCGGCGACTTAAAGTCGTGTCCTGCAACACCATTTTTTTTAACTAATTAATCCTCCAAGATGGATGCTTCATCTTCACTGTTATAACTTAAATCAAGCCTATAACTACATCAAGCTCAATTCTTACAAGTATTTCTACAATTACCATGTATAATAGAGTTTCACATTTCAACATTAAATGAGTTTCCAACGTTGATTTCAAGTCTATATATAATTTCAATAATTTTGAATACCAACTTTACAAATTGAAAGTACCACAATCATCTACTCATAACTAGCTTCATAGTAGTATAAGATTCGTTGCCTATTGTTTGCTAAAATGACGCCAACGGTTGGGAAAAGAGATAAAAAAATTCTGAAATTTTTTGAACCTTTAAACAACAAAATTTTGATGCTACGAGCGTCAGATTAATAAAATAATTTCAGTTCTATAACCTACGAGTCACTACAATCATTGTATATCATATGAATAATTTTGAAATTTTTTTTATCCTCCATTATTTCTTGTAGAAATAAAAATGAGAAAGAACGCACAACTCCCCAAAACAAGAAAAAGGGAAAAGTTTTAATTTGGGGCAAAAATTGTGGGGTGCTATGTTAACTACACTTTTACTATGAGCACACATCACAAAATATTGTTTCTCTCCAGTACCAAAAGTACACATATAATTCCATTAATGCCCCTATATTGATAAAAGTCGGGGTAACCCAACTGACAAAAGCTGTCTGATGCCATCACATCCCTCTCTCACCCTCTCAGTGAATAAATAGGGAACATTACTTTCATTCCTTATTTCAAGAGAAAATTTCAGAAATGAAAAAACTCTCTTTCCTCTCACTTCTCAGCCGGTGGGAAATGACCACCCCTGTTCTGTCCACCTCCGGAATGCGTGAGATAAATTTCTGGTATCGTCTTCTTCACAGCGGTGGTTGTGGTTGTTGATTGCAGGCGAGGAGCGACGGCGGCTGGTGGAGTGGCGGTGGTTTTCCGGTGCAAAAGAGTTAGGCAGACAGTGGATCTGGTGTGGGTGTTTTCGGCGATGAGACAAAATCTGGTGAACAGGGCGTCGCCGTCCGAGGTGGGTCTTTCTACCCTTTTTCTACACTTTTCCTTTGTTTTTCAGTTTTCTTTCTCTCCATTCTATCTCTATCGCCGAAATTTGAGATGATTTTTATGGTTTTTGGTTTTGTGTGTGTTTGTGTTTGCAGATCGGCATTGTGCGTTGATGTGATGAATATGGTTTCTGGTTTTGTGTGTGTTGAATATGATATCTGGTTTTGTGTGTGTGCGCGTTGAATATCCCGTTGAAGGTGTGGTAGGCGCTAGGAGGCGTTGAAGAAGGCCTGATGATTTGGTTACTTGATTCGATTATTGAGTTGAAGAAGGCGATGAAGAAGGAGCTGGGTTCAGATTTCATTTCCATTTTTTTTACTGCCAATTTTTCGTTGAAGAAGGCACTGAAATCATCATCCTCATGACTACAGCTCATTTTCGCTACTTGCAGGCTGCCTGTGTTTGGCTATGTAGATATTTGTTCTCCAAGTTGTGCAATCTTCCCATATACTAGCACTTAATTTTCCAATTTTTTTTTACTCAAATTGATATAAGGAAAAGGTTTTCTGGAGAAGGTTTGAAAATTGATGTTCCCCCATATCTTATGAGATTTTCTAGAGAAGGTTTGAATTTTTTTTACAGTGAGAGAGAGTTTTTTACAGTTTCTTAGGGCTATTTTTTTTAACCAAAATGTGGAGCTATTGTTAATGATGCTTCCTATATCTCTTCTCTATTCAATTGATTTAGATATCAATTATTTGATTTGAATTTTTTTATACTTATAAATATTTTTTTTGAAATTTAATGCAATTAATTTTGAACTTATATTAATATGGATAATTTAAGTAATGGGGGTGACAAATTGACAATTCTAATATGGATGGAATATTAACAATCAAGGGTGGATTTTAATTTCTACATTTTCTTATGACTTTCCTCCTATGTTTTTCATATATATATATGTGCGTGTAGAGATTTCTCAAGTACATTTATTTTCTTCCATAGTTGATTTTACCATTAATTTGAATTTGTAGTTATTTTGAATTGAACTTATCAATTATTTGATTTGAATTTCTACTAAATTTTTTTGCACATATAAAGTTGCTGTAAAATTTAATGTAATTCATTTTTTACTTATATTGTTGAATAATAAAAATTGTTGATTCAATAAAAATTGTTGAGATTTTACACTTATAGACATTTGAACTTTGCTTATTATTTTTTTACTTATTAATTTTTTATATTAATGACAACAAGAATAATTGGGACATGTCTTATATTGAACCTTGACAATCAATATATTTGAACTATAATTAAAAAAATGGAACTTTTATGTTTTTTTAAACTTATGAATGTTCGGTTAATTTGAATTAAAATGTGAAATATTAAAAAAATTTAATAAAAATTTAGAGGAAATTGAATAAAATGAATTCATAAAAAAATTTAAAAAATTATAAAAGGAGGGAAAAAATGATTTCAAATAAATTCATAAAGAAATAGTATTTTTAAAATAAATTAAAATTGTAAGCAATTTAGTGTAAATAAAATAAGAAAAAGGAAAGAAAAATGATTATGGTGATTGAATTGATTGCTAACAGATTTGATTGACAAAGGAGAGAGATAGAGTGAAGGAGAGAGGAGAGAGGAGAGAGAAATGAGAGTTGTTGGAAAAATTTATAATTGAATTTTGACAATCAATGAATTTGACCTGTAATTACGAACGTTTGAACTTTTACTTTTTTTTGAACTTATGAATATTTCATTTTTTTTATAATTAATAGTATAACTGAAAAACTAGTGTATTTTAATAAAACAATTATATTATTATTAATAAAAATTAGATACAAATATTAACAAATTATTGCACTACTAAAAATAAGAATTAATTACGACTAGAGCCTATATTAGTATTGAAAATATACTTAAAGGCCTCTACTGTTCCCTAATTCAACTAGAGCCATTTTACCAGATAAACACCCAGGAGAAACATATAATAACCATATTGCACTGTCCTTTATCTCCTTTCTTCGAGAATTTCACTGCTACATACGTCAAATCCTCCAAATTTCTATATCATAACTGTGAACTCAAATCAAACCCTAGCTGAATTAGGGAAATCATTTCTCTGAGTATTTTGTTAGTTTTGTTGTATCGAATGTCTGTTGGATGATTTGAATTTCAAATTTCTCGTATATGGTACTATAGTATGAAATTAAACCCGACACCGAAATTCTTTTTTTGGGGTTTCTTTGATTTTGGTGATTTTGGGGTTTCTGTGAGTCGCGTTTCCAGGCGGTGCGATTCGGTGGAGAACAGGGGACGATTGAGTCGGCGTGGCTGTGAGTCACGTTTCCAGGCGGTGCGATTTGGTGGAGAATAGGGGACGATTCATCTTCTTCCGGCGACATAGCTAACAGAGGCGGCACAACGAGATAGTGGCTGTGATGGTGTTGTGGCGATTGAAGGCGCGGTCGGCGGGGTTGAGTCGGCTTTCGATAATGGGGGCGACGGCTTGGGGTTCCGACGGAGGAGGGAGACGAATGGCTCGAGCAAGGCTTCGCGATTTGGGGGTTCTAGGTTTTCGTCCGGAGCCTCTGTTTCGCCGGAGTAGACTCCTCTGCCACAGAATCCTGCATCTGGCAGCCCGCTGTACAAAGATAACTGGCGAAACGGCGGATTACAATTTCATTGATAACTGGCGAAAAGGCGTGAGACCTGCAAATAACGATTTCATTGAAAAATGGGATTCCTTCCTCGTGCCTTCGTTGATTCGTCTGCTGGTGCTGTCACCGATCGTTTCCACTTTCGTGAGTAATTAGCCCAATTTTCTTTCAAGGATCTTTCTTTCACTAATCCCGTATTTCAAGGTTCTATGCTTCCCCTGATCTCTCTCTCTAATATGGTAATTTGGGGATTTATTTTTCTTGAGGTGTTTGTTGAAATTCTGTTTTGATTTAGTTTGGGATTTTGTAGCAGTTTTTATGAAGAGAGCTGAGTTGCTTTACTTTCTGTATGCTTGCGTTTATAATGATTCTTCTGCAGTTGGGTTTTTGGGATTTTAGTGGTTAGGGGTGTGAATGAGGCTAACATTTAAGTTATGGTCATTTATGAGTGATTTTTTCTTGAAAAGTAATGATTATTGAAGCATGGTTGAGCAATGCAGCTCCATTTTCTTTTAATTAGTGTAAATTTATGCTTTGTGAATTTCTGTGATTTTAGGAGGAAGTAGTGAGGCCTGGTTCGACACGGATGCAGTGATCGATTCCGACTGTGAAGATGAGTTTTACAGTGTTCAAGATGGTTAGTTCTTTGACCATTTATCAATTGTTCACTTAATATATACTCTCTCTGTCCCAAAGGAACTTGCAAGTTTTCTTTTTCGGGACGTCCCAGAGGAACTTGCAGACCCAAAAAAGGAAACCCTTTTATAAACTTCACCCTCACAATATCTACATATTTACACAAATGACATTACTTTTTCACTTTTTGGGCCCACATTACACTCAATCCAATTAACTTTTTCACTTTTTACAAAAAAATTTACCAAATTAACCCTCAAAACACTACTTTTTTTACTTTATTCTACTTTCTTCTTAATTTGTGTGTCCCTCCTCCCTTGCAAATTGCTCTGGGACGGAGGGAGTATAAGTTAATGCTAATGCTATCATATTTTCTTATGCTGCTATGTGCACATTTCTTTACGCCCATTTTATGACATTATCACAATAGATGTATCGCAAGCTGGATTGCTGTCAAATGTTGTCACTCCAAGATTTTCAAACCAAGTGATGCATGAATCTCAGCTGAGATCTGATGATCCTCAAAATGCGTTGTCGGAGGAAACTGCTGAGGAAGAAAGTGGTAGGAAGAATGAGGCGGGATCATTGCATAGTTGTGCATTTCTATCAAATGCATTGCTCCCTTGTCTTGCTTGTGACGAGTCTTTAAATGGGAAGAAAAAATTGCCAAGTGGTACATTAATTTGGCCAATGGTACAATATGACTTATGATGAGTCTTTAGATGGGAAATCTTTTTATGACTTATGGTACAATAATTTAGTCAGTGGTACATTAATTTGGTCAATGGTAAATTAATTTGGTCAATGGTACATACACATTGTGTACTTTCAGTTCCCGGAAATATGTAATTATGAGATGTGATGTGAATAGTGAATGATTTGACGTGAATAGTATTTTGATTTGACATGAACAGTGTATGATTTGACATAACATCATATCACTGGTACACATTTATCCCTCGCAGTACACACATATGTACTATAGTACACACATAAGCTCTATGGTACATTTCTACTCATTTTGGCTCTCATTGTAATGTTTAAAGTTAGTAGGCCTAATTTGTAGTATTAGTGTTAAAATTGGCTTTGGCTGTAAGTTTCCCAAATAAGAATGGAAACATAAATAAAGTAATCCAATAAAATTAGACACAAATATTGGAAACATAAATTAAAATTAGACACAAATTATTCCAATAAAATTAAATGGGAAAACACACCTTTCAAGATCATAACTACCAAAAATATAAAATAAAAATAGAGAGAAATGAGAAAGAGAAGAGAGGAGAAAATCAAATTATTACAAAAGAATAGAAAAATGAATTTAAAATAATAAAATACTAAAATGAATATAAAAGAAAATAGAAAGAAGAAATTGATGGGAGTGATATGACATGTGTGGGGGTGGGTGTGCGTGTGGAATGAGATATGGGGTCTAGTGAAAATAGGATGGTGTTCTAGGTAGTAAATATTTTTTGTGGTGTGTGTTAGGAGACAAATTGATAAACATGTGGCATCTAAGGGACAATTTCCCATTTAATTTTTTGTGCAATATTGTCTTTCTACAAGTGAAATGACTAAAAAATATTTTTTATGGTCAACTTGGCCAAAATACAATTTAGCCACATAACCGATGACTATTTTGCATAATTCTCTCCCTTTTTTTTTTAAAGAAATTATTACTCCTTCTGTCCTGAAAAAAATTGCAATTCTAGAATATTATGTTGTTTAAGAAAAATATATTTTTGAATTCGTGGCACATGTGTTAATATATGCATATTTTTGTGAGTATGTAATCACTAATTTCATTTTTAATAGTGTCCAAATTTGTATGAGATATTTAAATTAAAAATGAGTGCAAAATTTTATGGGACACAAAAATAACTTTATTACTACTCTCCCGAATAATCACTTTATTTATAAATAGACTCCAAAATAATTACACAAAATTTATACTTTATCCACCACTCTCTGTTTATTGGTATGTAAAAAAGTTTGATATGATTCTCCTTCTCTATCCTTTTTAAACTAGACAACCCACTATTTTAAAGATAGTAAACTCCATTGTGCAAATCAAGATGGATGTAATTAGTGAATACTTGACTCATTAGTAAATAATAAGTGCACAGAAACTGGGATTCTGACAATACGCTGTTGAGACACCCAAGCAATAGAGCCTTGAACATATGAGTCATTTGTATCAAACTCTTGTCGATTAAAACAAATGTTGTATGTCTTCCTCTCCTTCACCTCACTGAAGCTAAGAATTGTGGGTTCGACTGTCACCTTCACACCCGGAATATTCTCAATCTCTACATGATAAGTCGAGTATGCATCTCCAACGTTCATCACAGTCCTCGAATAGGCTTGGCTCGTGTTGGTGTAGCCAAGCTGGACAGCGAACGAGGGATAATTCAGCTGCCCTTCCAGCACACCAGTGTATTCCGATGTATTGCAGTTGATTTTCCGGTTAACTATAACTGCCACCTGTGTTTCTGTATAGAGGCTACAGAGATAAGAAATGTAATCGGGGGTGGAAATATCATAAACAAGGCCCGGGTCTAATGCTTTGGAGGGATTAACATGACCAGCACCAATGGCAAAGACACCAGCAATCGCGTTTTTCTCGTCTAGAATAGGAGTATTGTTGAGGCTAGTCTGCGTAGCTGAGGTCATGATCGCGGACTTGATCATGGCCGGCGTCCACTCAGGATGTCGGCTTTTGATCAAGGCAGCGATGCCACTCAGGTGGGGGCACGACATTGAAGTTCCAGAGACGACATTAAAAGCCGCATTTTCTCTAGTAGTATAGTTATTATCAATGGGTGCGGGCCATGCAGCTAGAATGCTCGAACCAGGGCCGATAATGTCAGGTTTCAAGATGCCCGGACTGGCCAAATTAGGGCCTCGGGACGAAAATGAAGCGACTGCAGGAGCCCATTTATCGCCTATTTTTGTCCCTTTGAATAAAATGGTTGCCGTTGAATTCTGTGACTTGTTGATATAGTCTTTGATTTTTTTCCCAGCTTCATAACTCACGTGCGACACTGGGAGTACATGTGCGTCAACTAAAGTGGAATAGCCATCACCGATGTCATTCATCAGAATCATGGCGACTCCACCCGCACCCTTCACCGCCACACCTTTGTCAATTCGTCCAACACCACCGCCCCTCATGCATAAAACGACTTTCCCCTTGACATCCACCTTGTCCAGCGACCCCGGCCCGCACCACGAATCACCCGGCGGGTAAACTAGAGGCATCAACTTGGAAGGCAAATCATATTTCTGGTAAAGAGATTGACCTTCATACTCATCCTGATTTCCAAGAACCACTGTAGCCACTATCTGCCTATCAATTGTGCTGGCTCCCACTGTGAGAACCCAGGGAGCCTCATTAGCCAATGAAAATTTGGAAGGACCCTTGTTGCTAGCCGCACAGCTTACAAGGATGCCCTTTTCAGCAGCAGAAAATGCAGCAATAGCAATACCATCATCATAAAAAGGAGCAGACCTTCCACCAATAGACACCGAGATCACGTCCACTCCATCCCCAATCGCAGCGTCCATTCCGGCCACCACGTCACTTTCGAAGCACAACTCGCTCTGACACACTTTGTAGACGGCCAAATGAGCCAGCGGGGACATTCCGGACGCTGTGCCATTGGCCTGGCCAAAGGCATTGGCGCCCTGAACAAAGTTCCCCACGGCTATACTAGCCGTGTGGGTCCCATGTCCGGTCCGATCCACCGGCTCGCCACGTGGATCGACCCACACAAAGCTTCTCGCACCAATTAGCTTGTTGTTGCAAGTCAAGCCCTTCAACTCGCACTTCCCTCTCCACCTGGCGGGCGGAGGCGGGACACCCTCATCGTTGAACGAGGGGTGGCCCACCGCGACCCCGCTGTCGAGAACTCCGATGATGACTCCCTTGCCGTAGTTGGAGGCTTGCCAGGGACCGAGAGGTAGGCCTAAGAAGTTGGGGGAATGGGTCGTCTGTAGTGTGTAGATTCTCTGAGGGCGGGCGGCTATGAATCCTTGCAGCTTCTGCATCTCTCTCACCTCATCCGCAGACAGTTTTGCTGAAAAGCCAGTGATGACGTGGCGGTACATGTGGGCCATGCCAGTTGCGTCGTCGGGCAAAAATGATTCGTACCATTGGTCTAGGCTTTCTGCAGAGTAGTTTCCTCCTGTAGGAGATTTCACATGAACCATGTAAGTTTGACGACTTTGGACGCTGCAGACGACCGACACAAGAAGCATGCAAAACATTTTCATCATCTCTACCTAATTAATTGATGGCCTAAATATATACTTATATTATATATAAGTATAATATAATGGATGCATGTAATGTAACATACAAGTACAACTAACAGGGAGAAAGAAATACTCCTTCTATCTCACAGGAATTTGCACACTTTTCTTATTTGGATGTCCCACACAAATTTGCACACTACTAAAAAAAGAAAACATTAATTTGCGTGCACACTCACAAATCTATACACATATTTACTCATATGCTACTACTTTATATATAAAACACATTATCCGTAAAAAATGTGTCGTCCCGCAGGGTGCAAATTCCTATGGGACTGATGGAGTATATATTATGACTGTACTGCATCTTTTATAAATTTGTACTTTCCATTGATAGAAAAATTAATTACACACAAACTGAACATTCTCGTATTTACATAAAATTATATATCACCGTAAAATTTTAATCTAAGTGAAAAATATAAAGTAAAACCTCTATAAATGAATAATCAATTGAGACTATGAAATTTTATTAATTTAGAAAAAAATAATATATGGATAAATTAATATTTTATTAACTAATTAAAGAAAGATTTTTTAAATTCAGCAAATGTTGGACATATATATTGAAAATAAATTAATTCATATATATTTCACTGATTTTATTCATGCATCAATCAAATCTTTATTACTCCCTCCGCCCCGTAGGAATTTGCACCCTACGGGACGGCACATTTTTTAAGGAAAATTGTTTTATATATAAAGTAGTGACATATGGGTAAATATGTGTAAAAATTTGTGAGTGTGCACGTAAATCAATATTTCCTTTTTTGGTAGTGTGCAAATTTGTGTGGGACGTCCCAATAAGGAAAGTGTGCAAATTCCTGTGGGACAGAGGGAATACTAATTAAGTATATACATGTATAATACTCCCTCCGTCCATGAATCTTTTTCCCATTTCATTGTGGACACATGAATTAATAAAAAATAATATTATATTGAAATAATAGATAAAGTAAGGGAAAAGTAAGAATATTGTGGAGCCCAAAATCTTATTGTGAGTGTGGATTGCTTCCAAATAAGGAAATGAGAAAATGTTTGGTGAACAAATAAAAAAGGAAAGTGAGAAATAATTTGGTGGACAGAGGGAGTATCAATTTATTGTATATAATTAACGATTATATTAATGAACTCTTGGCTGCAATTAAAAAAATTAGGGATGAAATTTAATTAGATTTAAATTTTAAGAAACATCAAGTAACAAAAGATTCATATTTTAGCAAAGTACTATAATT
This sequence comes from Prunella vulgaris, assembly GCA_026898435.1. Taxonomy (NCBI): domain Eukaryota; kingdom Viridiplantae; phylum Streptophyta; class Magnoliopsida; order Lamiales; family Lamiaceae; genus Prunella; species Prunella vulgaris. The sequence goes on from JAPKLY010000309.1 coordinate 207,501, forward strand.
AGTATTTAATTGTAACATTTATGAATTATTAATTTAGAATTTTAATGGGACCTAATATTTATAATAGGTTTTTAAAAAATTTATTATTTTATTTTCTTACCGAATTTGATTATTTTTTACAACATTCTAAATCGAGATAATTTTTATTATTATTTTAAAGAATTTATTAATTTATAGAGATTATGCGGTACTATTTTGTGACAAAATTACCGCTGACAAATTAACTAATCCAATCAAACAAAAAGTGCATTTTTTCCATTTGGACTTAGATGCATGATTAGGCGTGAAGATTTATTTGGAATATTGGAAGGATTATATAAAAAATCCATCTAAAAGTCTCATGTTGTAGCCCTCGCATTGAAATAGTATGTGTAGATGGGCATGAGCTATATCTTAACTAATCTAGCTATTTTCTTCTTTTGTGAACCAAATTAGTCCTACTTGTACTTAATTAATTAATATATATACATAAATTAATCGTAAGAAGATAAGGTCCCCCTATGATTAATTTTGTTATCTAGATTCAGCTACTTTGGTTCTAAACCTAATTAGTTGCATTCATTTGTAGATTTTTTCTTGCCTCAAAATTTGCATGTTGTATACATACATATATATATATGAGAATTTCTCCTATACAATATTGCACCGTGTAATATATTATTAAAATAGAAATTTTCAAAAATTCGAGGGTTAACAGGGTCAAAGTAAATAAATTAACGGATCTTGATCGGGTCGAGTCGGATTTGAGAAATTTTCAAATTTCAGAATTTTCGCTCTCAATTGGTGATACTGTATGAGTAAACCTATGTTACCATAAGGTCAAATGTGTGCTACTGTAAGAGTAAATATTATTTTTTTTACAAATATTATTCATTTGTTTTTGTAAAAACAAATATTTTTAATACAATGTAAGAGAAATATGTGTGTTACTATAAGAAAAAATATTATTTTTTCATAAATATTTATTGATTTTTATAGAAATCATTATTTTTTAAGATGTAGTAACACATATTTTGCCTTACAGTAACACACATATGTTCATGTAGTATACATTCTGGGACTGCCGATATATAATAATACATGTAAGATATTATTATATTAACAACATATTATCAACATAAAAATCAATAAAAATAAAAAATAAATTAAAAAACACATATTTATTCTTATAAAAAATACATATTATCCTTATAGTTAACCTAAAAGTACAAAAATTTAATTTTTTACGATAGAGTAACACAAATTTTGCCTTATAGTAACACATATATGTTCATATAGTATACATTCTGGGATTGTCGAGATATAATAACACATGTAAGGTATTATTACATTAACAATATATTATCAACATAAAATCAATTAAAAATAAAAAATAAATTAAGAAACATATATTTCTTCTTGTAAAAATACTATTATTGATCGTGCTGTCGAGGCACGCAAAATATAATCCTTAACTCTAAACTAGTAACAGTGGCAAGCAAGGGTCAATCCCACAGGGAGCAGGAGATTAATTTGTGAATCAATTATATTAATCTAATAGTAATGCAACAAAAATGGGAGTTTGGTTGGTAACTAATTCAATTATCACTAAATTAATGCTAATAAAAGAGAACAAAATAAAATATAATTAAGATCAAGAAGGAGAAATAATATTCCAATCTTAAGTTCAGTATCCCCACAATTTATACTACCTTAATTATCTCATGACAGACTTACTCCAATCTCAAATCCCTTCCCTAGAATAACGAGACACTCAATTAAACCGAATTAATTTTTAAGATTAGCTAGTTAAGAGACGCTCGTTAACTAACCCTATTTAATCTAACAACCTAAGTGAGACGCTCACTAGATTTAATTTGTTAAACACATTCAACCACCAAATTAATAGAAAGACTGGACTGCATTCAACCACCTAATAACTCGCTGTAAGATCTCTAGAGGAGCAAAATTTATCTCATCCACTAACCTGTGTATGAGCTCATTCAAGTTTCATCCA